>JAMZAV010001491.1:0-139939 GCA_024449915.1 Sweltsa coloradensis | reverse complement strand
TCGCCGTGAGTCTTGAGCTGTGCCGTGACGTACGCTCCTAGGGGAACCTCCAGCCTCCTGGCGTCCTGTGGCCCGTACTGGATGAAGCCCGCGGTAGCCATGTCTAGCTGTAGGACCGACCGTTGCCAGTGAAACTCACCTTCTGAGTGAATCAAAGCGTGGTTTAGTAAACGCAAGCTGGAAATCAGGAACGCCTCAGAGATAAGTCCCTTCGAGAGATAACAATATAAACAAACAACTTTAAATTCACGTCCACTTTTTGTACTTTTGCAACTTACTTAAAATATAATATAACTTTTATAACATGAACGTAATGATGATCGCTTGCTGCTTCATAGATGAATGTTGATGCTGTTCATTGCGGCGTGTACTCAAGTTGGTTTCATGCATCATTTACCTGCAAAGTACGTTTACAATAATGTAAGTAAGCAATGATTAGTTTGCTTAATTATCAATTCGATATCTTGTTTCTAGCTTTTCTTGCAGTTGCAGACTTCGGCGACACTATTGGACCAGATAGCTTAGTTGATGCACACATCGACTTCTTTTAGCCATATGACCTCATGGGTCACAATTGTCTGTTTTCCTACTACGACCCTATTTGCTCTATATAGGGAATATGATTTTTATAGAAGCACTTGATTATTTTTGGCTTTGGCTTCTTGGACTTTGTCAAGAATTGAGTGTTAATCGTGTCAGGATAGTACCTAGTTGGTGGGCAATCTTCCGTGACAGTTTATTAATATAATTAACGTGTATCCTAGATTCAGTTGTGGAGCACCCTCACGACCCGATGTGTGAAAATGAACACGAGCTACCATTCATACGATCCAATTTTTCAATTTCAATTTTATTAGGACAAATTGTACATTTCTTATTACAACAACACTATTTGTAGTGCATGTGTCCTTTAAAAATTGTCATTGTTTATAAACAAATAATAATATGTAATAAATTGTAAATAACAATTAATGAAAAGTAATAAGGTTCATTTCATTAATCAGTCAATCAAAAATATCAAGTAACAACGGGAATTTATGTGAGTATCATTTAAATAATCATTAAGACAATAGTAGGCTTTTAGAATCATAATATGTTTTAATTTGTTTGGAACGGTCATAGCTTCAAATGTTTTTAATACAGTCCGGAATATGGTTTTAAAGAGATATAAGTACCTACTCTGAGTTTTCTTGTCCAAGTTTTGTGGGATATGAGTTTAGCTGTAGGTGATTTTTTACGTGACTGTGTCACTCATCATCATCCAAATTTATACAAGTAAAATCTTTTTTTTTAACGTAACCACATATCTGTCCTTTCCAAGTCCTTGCATTCACTCCAATATGCTGCTAGTTTAACAACACGTTTCACATAGAACAGGGGTTCATTCCAGCGATTGTCTGAATTGCCACGTAATATCTAAGCACTCTTAGCTTAGCGCAAACTAGGTGGAGATAGCTGTTTTAATCACATATCCGTAATTTGATTTGATGAGCGAAGCGAAGATTCAATTTCACTGACGCCCAACAAATTAGCTCGGTGTTTTTTTTTTTTTTTTTTTTTTTTTTTTTTTTTTTGTTTGTTTTTTTGTCTGTTTGTTAATCTCTACCAGGCAGACGCATATCCGATCTTGATGAAAATTTGAAGGACTTCGAAATCTCTGAACTTAGAGGTGTTTGTTTTGGTACAATCGAGAATATTCTATGAATATCGTACTTTTACGATGTTTTTCGATTTTTGTGCGATATTTTCGTGACATTGTGGGCCAATTCTGACCAACGGGTGGGCTACACGTTCATATTTACATGACATTAGGTTATGGTGATGTATACCTTTAAAAAAGATAAAAGTTTAAATAGTTAGCCAAATCTAAGAAATAAAGCTTTTAATATAAGTTTTTTACGGTAAATAATACCAATTGACAGTAACAAAAGAAACTTGACAACAATCAGCTACAATGCGTAGGCAGCAAAACAAAGAACTTGCAAAAGTAAAGATATCCCATGCAAACTAAAATTTTTTAAAAAAAGCTCATCCATCAACGCGGCGGGACTTTAGCGTTTTCCTAGTATTAATCCACGGTTTTCCGTTTCTGATTTTAGTCAACCGTCATATTATTATTTGATTGAGTAGTAGCATCTAATATTTGTTTTTAATTTTTAGTTTTTATCCTTCTTATTGATACGTTATTCATTTTAATTATTTCATTTGTCATTTTTGATGACGTATTTTATTAACTAGAAAAGCTAAGTCCGCCGCGTTGATGGATGAAGCGTTTTAAGTTTTAGTTTGCGTGGGATATCATTACTTTGCAAGGCTTATGTTGCGTCCCTGATTGTAGTCGATCGGTTTCAAGTTTTACTTTTATTATTTCATGATGAGATTATTTACTTTTAATTAAAAACTTATATTAAAGCTTATTTTTAATGGATTCTGGCTTAACTTTTTTAACTTTTTATTACAAAAGGCTATATCCACCAGTAACCTTAATTTCCTGATAATTTGTGATTGTTAGCCACCGTTTTGTTTGCTAATTGTGCCTCAATGTACGAATTTCGCAAATAAAATCTTAACTCATATTATTAGCTTTACCTAAACTTTTAAATCTTACTTTTTCAATTTTTCTTTCAGAAAGCATTCAGATCACTCAATTAATCACCCTTAATGTTCATGTGAAATATGAACGTTGTAGCCCCACCCGTTTGATCAGAATCGGCCCAAATGTCACGAAAATATCGCACTAAAAATCGAAAAAAATCGTAAAAGTACGATATTCATGAGAAATATTTCTTCGATTGTACCCAAAAACGTAGCAAGTCTAAGTTCAGAGATTTCGAAGGTCCTGTCAAATTTTCATCAAGATCGGATATGCCGTTTGCCCGGTAGAGAGTGAACAAACAGACAGAAAAACAAACAAAAAAACAAAAAAACAAAAAAACACCCGAGCTAAATTTTTTGGGGGTCGGTGAAATTGAAGTCTTCGCTTCGCTCATCCAATTATCGTTGTTGCCTTATATGGTTAACGCCAATTCGTTTGTATTGTTTGATTTCAACATCTGCAACTGAACTAGTTCTTAGGTTGCACCTTCACTACCCGGACAACAAAAATATTTAATTTGTTCTTATCCATAGTGAATAGAATCATAATTCTCTTGAAAAGAATGTGGATTGCGCCTGTCTGAGTATTTTAACAGTGCCTTCCCCGATCAAATCTTTATTATTCAAAGTAGCATTTTATCATTATCTTTTTGCTTAACCTACTTGGAAATCAATTGCGAAATGCTAAAATTACAACCAATGATGAGGTAACAGCGTGTGTTAGTGGGGTTTCACGTGCGCTCGTCACTGTGACAGCTGGAGTAATACCAAACTCCGACTGTGCGCACTCTAGCAGGCCCGCATTCTTTTCAAGCTTTGTATACTCTTTTCTCTCTTAGAACTGAATTTACATTATTTTTTTATTTACAAGTCCAAAGTTTTTAAAGTACTAGCGAAAATTTTAAGTTACTTCGCAGTTAATTTTAATAGAGTTATTTGTTTGCATCTTGAATAATTATTAAATAAAATATATCCCATCACACATCTCTCGTCCTAAACGAAGGGAGAAGATGGCCATAGCTACATATCTACTGAAGCCCTGTATGTAGCTGTAATAATACATCGTCGCTTTGTCCATATTATTTGTATTGTTTGGACACCCAGAAGTATACAAAGTACCACCAGAATTCTGTGTTCACAAGTATTTTGATCAGGGTTGAATAGAATTGTGATAGATCCCCCAAAAAGCGTATAATTCTTATTAGTATTATTATTAGTAGTAGTTTTAGGGTGCTTTAACAGCTAAGATTATTCGCGCCTCCAAGATAAAACAATTTCTATTTTTAGTGTGAGTTACCACCATGTATACTTCTTTCCAAGGAGAGGAACGTAAGGGGAGACGCGGGGGGACAAGGGGGGAACAGGCCTGTGCTGGTCAGAACCAGCCACAAGCGTATGGGGAGGGCAGGGGTTCCCCCACGTCGTGGTCGTCTTCGTCTGTGTCATCATCCGTTCGTGTTGTCATTGTCGTCGCCGTCGGGGAGGTAATCAAAGGGAAGTAAATTACGATAATAATATCCTACTTTCACAAAGTAAACATAAACATCCTAACCAGATAATTTCAAGACGCCATTGGACACCCAGAAGTATACAAAATACCACCAGAATTCTGTGTTCACAAGTATTTTGATCAGGGTTGAATAGAATTGTGATAGATCCCCAAAAAAGCGTATAGTTCTTATTAGTATTATTATTAGTAGTAGTTTTAGGGTGCTTTAACAGCTAAGATTATTCGCGCCTCCAAGATAAAACAATTTCTATTTTTAGTGTGAGTTACCACCATTCTTTCCAAGGAGAGGAACGTAAGGGGTGACGCGGGGGGACAAGGGGTGGACAGGCCTGTGCTGGTCAGAACCAGCCACAAGCGTATGGGGAGGGCAGGGGTTCCCCCACGTCGTGGTCGTCTTCGTCTGTGTCATCATCCGTCCGTGTTGTCATTGTCGTCGCCGTCGGGGAGGTAATCAAAGGGAAGTAAATTACGATAATAATATCCTACTTTCACACAGTAAACATAAACATCCTAACCAGATAATTTCAAGACTCCACTGCTACAAGAAAAAACAACAGCGACGACGACGACGATATTTGGGACTTCTCTACCGACGAATGTCGATAATATTGTTACTTGTTAGTACACCATTGTGCCAAGAGAGAGCAAAAAATAAGTTGAAATTCACTCGGGAAAAGTTAAACTGTTTTACCGACGAACGTCGCTACGGCTGTTAGTTGGTGACGGCGCCGAGTGAGAGCAGCACCAGTAGAAACACTAATGTTCTCCAAGGTTTGCAGAACGTTTCACACGGTCAGGATTCTAAGGACACCGCACGGAAACTGCTTTTGTTCGAAACTGAAACAGAAGACAAGATCTAGTTATCGTGCGTGACCTTCTCATGAAAAATAAAAGTTGAATAGGCATTTACCTGCCATTGTCCAAGGGGAAAAAAAACATTACTAGCAATTTAAACGGGACCATAAAACATATTCAGTACAAATTAGCTATGCTAGGCGCATACTGTCTTTTTCTGCCAAATGACAAAAAAGGAAAAAATTAAACCATCCAAAAAGCAATACAACACTATGATTGAAAACGATAAATGCTTATATTTTAATTTATTTTTGAGCAGAATGTATTGAGGTTGAAGCTTTTGGGAAAAAGGTAGTAAATAAAAAATAAAAATTTATATTTAGAGTCTACCCACTCAAGCACATATAACAGATTACCAGTGGGGCACGTTAATTTTTTTTCGGAGACCATCGACGAGTGAACAATGCCTAAATAGAGAAGTCCGGTAATTTTAAAAAAATTATGTAAAAAATTCTGACCATCATTCTAAAACATAAATGGGTTCGGAGGATGGTTTTCAAGGTGTATTTACACAAATGTGATTGTAAATGATCATAAATGAAAATATCTAGCTCCAATATATTTTGGAAATTGTCATAGGCCTAATTAGCGACAATTATTTTTAAGATCTTGCTTCATACGGTTCTTTCTTATGCAATTTACAAGTACACAAACACAATATCTTATTGTAAAATGATATCCCCTATTTTCCTATGTGTTATTTTTTTATTACGAAGTAAATAATTATGTTATTATACTTGTATTCCTCCAATTGTTTCTTATACTTCAATGATAAGTTTTGTTTTGGTGTCATTCAGTATAACACGTGTACCAACCAAGGTTCGTCGCAATTAGTTAGAGCCGATAGCGATGGACCGTTCTGCACAAAACATTTCTGTCTTTTTACCAACAAATTAACAACTGCAAAGGATATTATTATTGAATTGGATGTACAATTCAGTGTAAGGTATGCACCAATAATACCATTCAATATCAGTCTTCAGTGTAAGAATAAGAATAGTGCAAGGTATGCCGTGCTTACGGGCCCCGCGACCTAGGGGCTAGTGGCCCCTCGTCAACAACCGCCGATTTCAAATTAATGTTCTTGTCAGAAAGTATACACAGATGTTTCAGTGTGATGTGATCATTTAATCAACTGTTGTAAAGCACTGAACTGTGATTGAGTCTGTCTGGTTCAGAGCAGAAACATTTGTTTGGTTTATTTGGATTAAGGGCTCGTCAACCGTTAGGTCATAGTATTCCACTCCAGCTTAGGGGATGTGATGCTGGTTAGAACCAGCCACGGGTAGAGGGAGGAAAAGGGGAGTTCTCACGTCGTCATCGTCTTTCCCATCGTTAGTGTTGTCATGGTTATCGTCGTCGGGGAGGTCGTCAAGGAGATGGGGAGGGGAGTTTCAGGGAGTACTTCCCTAATTGCTAGCTGATGTTTGCGAGATGGACTTTTCCCCTTTCCTCGCCTTTTACGGTTAGCAGGAGTCATGCTCGGGGGCATTTCTACCCCGGGCCTAGACGGGGAAACATATTTTTCTAAATTGTAAACTATTAAAAAAAACTATCTACGAAGAATGAGCCAGGAAAGATTAGTGGGGCACAAACACAAAACTTGATTTAAAAATTTAAGATTTTGCTGCAGCCAACGTTCAACGAGAAATACGTTTTTCAACAATGCAGAATAATTAGATGTAGGCGTTTGGTACATGTGAGAATGTAGACCCTTACACATATTTTACACAAATTAGGTTTAGGAATAGCAAAATATATAATCTAAACCACATGTCTAATCTTTGACTAAACTTACAAAACTCAACAGCCAACGTAGCAAACGTATATGTCATCTATAGTGTCTGTTGTAATATTGACTACCTGCTATCTAGATTCTAGAGCACAACTTTTTAGTTATCTATACACTTGCGGCTCAAAAATCCAACTTGCGTATAAAATGGATCCGAGCGGGAATTATCTCTGTACTGGACCCACTGACCTATGTATGTATGTATGGCTCTACGAGGTCGCGGATTCGATTCTCGCATAAGGCATAGTTTTTTTTGCAATTGTCCTTCATCGTCATCCATCATCACTCATCGTCTCGAATAGACATAGTTAGAGGCATGAAAATTTAGCGTTTTATGTTAGGCCTATTGATGCTAAATCAGTGAGTATAAATTCTTAAAAACGCTACAAAATGCTAAATTTACTGAAAATAAGGTTTACCTATACCAATTGAGAATTGGTTTTGCATTGTATTCTAACGTTTAAAGTGACTACATTGAATTGAAATGTTCCTTTTAAGCATAATTTGAATTCATTCCCCATTAACAAGACAAGAAACTCCCCACATTTGGGGTTTTGGTGGAACGAAGAAAATTAATGCTACAAAATGCTAAATTTGGAAAAATTAATGCTAAATATTCAGAATATAAATGCTATTTTTCATAGCTCTAGACATAGTGCATTACTATGAGACGATAAGAAAGAAAAATTAACGTCATCATTCCCCCGACTCCCCCCCTGCCCCCATTCACTCGATTGTAAAAATTTACGTGTAATGCTAATTGCAATTCTCTATTATTATTTTTAATTACTACGTCTTCATAAATACTGTTGATAAAATCCTAAATTTTAGCATTTTATTATACCCCAAAAAATCTTAATTCCATTTCTAAAAAGTTGGGAACCCTATGGCTGATTTTAGTATCATACACGCTGCAGTGCAATGGTGCCTACAAAGAGGACGGATCACCAAATCGCTATTTATTTTAGACACAGATCATCATCTCAAATTTTTATTTATTTATAAAATTAGTTGAAGTACAAATGTAAATTGGGAATTGGGACAACTATTGGTGCATGGTGCAGCCATCGCCATTTCATCAGGGCACGTGAGTTTAAAAGAGGAATCAAATTTCATCGTTTTTATTTTTAAATTTGAATTTTTGCTATATTGTGTACTGTTGTACATGATGAGGCAATAGCGTTGCAACATGCCAAGGCAATCTGTCCTGCAACAAATGTTAGGATTGAACTCTATATGTCACTTGATTATAAACACAAACACGGGTACGGACTGGGACTAACAAAAATAGTGAGCGAAGCTATACTAAGTCAACAGATCGACGAGGAAAAACACACGAACACGATGTTACGAAGCGTTGAAATGTGTTGGTGGAGGTGCCAGGATCAGCGTTTCACTTTGCACGCCCGAGACCAGGTGAAGCTGAGCAGGTATCACAGACGACAACGGCAAGGGAATTGCAAAACAGTGAGGACATGGTTCATAAAATTCACATAATAGAATAGAATGGGTGCTTGTGAATCTAAAAACTTTAGATATAATATTTATTTGTTGTTTTATTTAATTATATTCGCGTAGGAAAGAGACTGGTACTTGTTATAATGAGTTGTTATGGACCGCGGGCACATAATATTATACTCTAATATTCACATTTCCCACCTGTTTACAATCCCAGTACATCAGTAATCCAGTTCCAATTCAATTCAAGTTGCATAATTATTGATCGGCTACATTAGCACACTACCCTTTATAGGGCAGTGGTTTCTATATTTACCACCACCTTTCAAAATCTACACAATTAAATCTGACAGTTTTTCATACTTTACACCCGGTCAAAAAGCTGCTTTGTTTTGTTCTGAATTTGTAGAATTTTTCCTTACTAAATTCTAATGATTAGAACGATTTTTGTAATGGATCAAAAATCGAGTTGTGTATAAAAACACAAAAAACACAAATTTCCGGGATGTCCCGGATATTTTGCTTGCCTGTAGTAGATTCAATTTGAACAAGCAAAAAAATTGGAAAAAATGAAAAATTGCAAAAAAAATATTTTTTGAAAATATACTCAAAATTTGGATTTTTTTCAAATTTGATGCCAATTTGGAATCCAAAATCAGCATTTGTTTCCTAAAAGATCAAGGAAAAAAATAAAAAAAAATTCTAAAATTAAAAAAAAAATCACAAATTTCAAATTGTTTGGGTAGAAAGAAAAATTTTGGGTCCCAACATTATGCCCTATAAAGGGTTAATAATTTGCAACAGTTCGTAATGTCAACTCCGATATTTTACACCAAGTATAAGTTGTACACTGGTTACTGGTCTGGTTCAGATGTTTCACTGTCTCCAACAGTATTGATTTATGTTAAATTCCAATATTCAATTAAAGAACTATGGGGGAGGGTGTGCAAAGCTTAATCAAAGTATTGAACATCCATCTGCATGGACTGCTCGCTACGGTCTGCCTCAACCGGCCAGAAAACGACTTCGTTATGAAAGAAACTCGCACAAAATGGCTCGTGCTTTGTCCCAAAGCTCAATCAATAATTTCAATAATTTCTCAACCAGACACTGATTTCTAAACCATGCCGTCGATTGATGTTTCAGCTATTTCTATTTCCCTTTTCTATCAAGCCATTTCCTGCCAACCCTTTGTCCATCTACTCCCTTGCTCTTTCTTTCCCCTTTTCTTTGTGATCCATTGAGTCACTGACCAAAACTAAGTGGCAGGTAAGATGTTTTCAAAAGTAGACAAACTCGCAGACTTTATGTGTCCCGCACAAGTTGTGTGTGCTCGCAAAAACGCCCATTCCATAAAATAAATCACGTTTGAAACTGATTTAAATACTACTTGTTTGTGTAGGCCTATGTACAACTTTATATCAAGTTTAGAAATGTGAATTCTTAACAATTCCTGAGAATAATTTGTTAGAGTTTGATATTTGTGGTTAGGTGGGGTGGAGGGAGGGAGGGGGGAAGGGGACAATTAATTAAATTTTGCCCCTTTTCAAGCGTTGAAGCTGCATGTGCATACACATAGTAAATATTTACAATTCGGAAGTTAAAAAAATCCATCCCGATCGGGGTTCGAACCCGAGTCTCCCACATTCCAGGTAGGCGCCTTAGCCAACTAGACCACCGAGACGGTAACTATTTAACTTCTGAATTGTAGTTGCATTATCATATGGGAGACTCGGGTTCGAACCCCGATCGAGATGGATTTTTTTACTTCTACGGGAGTGTTTCCCGACAAACCAAAGCGAGAAACACATAATAGTAAATTAGAGTAAAATATCTTGCAACAACCACAACATAGAAGGATCAGTGAAGTGTTTCCGTTGCTTTGTTCAGCGCTGTACCTCGAGTGGACGGCTGGACAGCTGAATAGCGCTGGGTCGTGAGAACGCTGGGCCGGCGCCAGCCTCCCCTAGAGCTCGCACAGGTCCCGTCTCAGAAGCAACAAGTGTAACGGGATGATCAATGAGGCCGCGTTCTTTGCCAATGTGGTGTGGTATGACTCCAACTCGTAAAACCGGGCTTGTAAGCAATGATGAATTCGCTATTCGCGATCGCAAAACTTCGATACGCAGTCTGGCGGGAGAAATGTTCCCTAAGCCAAAGGGTGCAGGCTAGCTGTGTCCAGGCTGGGCGCTTACGGGGCTGGCGTGCAGTGAAATAAGTAAAATGGAATTTCCTCCTATAAAAAGCGAGAAAAGTCTCGAGTATTGTTATGTTCCGTCTGCCGCACATTGACAAACAAAAATATTAACGTATCCTTCCGTCAGTTCCCAAAGGAAACCCAATATGTTAGTGTAACTGACGGCTTTGCCAACTCTGTGGTTATACTTATACCAACAGACGAAAGGAATGGGGACGACTATTAGATTTATTTAGTTGTCCTCCCTTGTAAATCAAATAGACGTGAAATAATTTAATTAATCAATTAATACAAATAAAATATCAGAGTGTACATAATCGTACGGTCATAGGCGATACCACCTAACATAGGCTAATAGCTTCCGACCCCCACAGTACAATGTAGCAGAGTGGTAGTGAGAGTGAGTTCTATGCGAAAGGTCGGCTGTTCAAATCTTCGTAAGGTCGTTATTTTTTAATATCCTATTTAGGACCAAGTTTTTCTGCAAATGATTTCATCACATTCGGCCTCGTCGCGGACGCAATTCTACGTCGGAGATAATATATGTGTGGCAAGTACTATATGAAGAGAATCACGAGGTTCACACTGTGCCTCCAACGACTGCGACTAGTGCTGAGTGCATTTATTGTTATTAAGTATTAATATTGAACGTATAACATAGAATGAGAGTAACAAACAAAACGGAAAGATGGTCCATGTGTAGACCTAATGTTGGCCTAGCCATAGGCCTATGTTCAGCTATTCAGCACTGCTAGCCTTGAACATAGAACACAAATGGGGTCCTAATTATTATTACGATTTGAAATATTTTTACAATGCATTTTTCAAGAGTCTACTAGAAGCAACTAACCGTATACGCATTCATACAGACAACTGACCAACAAACTCTCACATCACTGTAGGCCTACCACTTTCATCAGTGACCGTACGTCACTATTATTACGGCACGCCTAGAGCCAATCAAATCTTGGACCGAACGAATGATTTTGCGCTATAATAACCTTTAGCCCATTATACATCCAAAGTTATTACGGCTGGCCATAGGAATAAACACTGCCTTGATTATCACCTTGATTTAAAAATCCGTAAAGGTGTGTAAATTGGAAGCTAACGCACTTGAATGTAGGCATAGCCCCAGCATTTTTAACAATTATCTTGGACACGTTCCACAATCTCGCACGTTACTAAAACTACACTATTTATTATGGCCTCGCCATCTTTTATATTTCTAGTCGATTCACATCCTTCTACGTATTTGAAAATATCTATAAAACTCAATCTTTCGTTTGACGTTTCTCCATCTACTACGCTTGTATTTACTTCCCTTGCACCCGTTGCTGCGGCCATGTTGGAAAATGACGTCACCGGCATTTAACCTTGAGACCGCGAATTTCAATGGGGGAGGACAGACCAAAGAGGCACTCCTCAACCCCTGACCCGTGGGCGCAGGGGTGGTGATCAGCTGACTTTTATTAATGGTGATACTAATAGCATTGCAAGTCCGCACCTTCCGCACCCCTAGTCTTATTAGGCTGTAGGTGTGAGCGTTGAGGGAGGGGGGGGGGGGGTCATCCCTATGGCAGGTAGCCCAGACATCAACAACACTAACCAACGACAGAAAGAATCAATACAATGTTCATTGCCCGTTCTATTAGGCGTCAACAATGCATGTTCATGTTGATGTTCACGTTGATGTTTATTGTTCATGCATGCTCATGTTGATGTTTGTTGTTCATGCATGTTCATGTTGATGTTCATGTTGATGTTTGTTGTTTATGCATGTTCATGTTGATGTTTGTTGTGTGTGCATATTCATGTTAACGTTTGTTGTTCATGTTGATGTGCATTCATGTTCACGCACTGTTCATGTTGATGTTTGTTGTTCAGCATGTCATGTTGATGTTTATTGTTCATGCATGTTCATGTTGATGTTCGTGCATATTCATGTTGACGTTTGTTGTTCATGTTGATGTGCATTCATGTTCACGCACTGTCATGTTGATGTTCATCATGGAATACCATGTTTGAAATACATCACCTGTGAAACAAGCGCGTCGGTGGATTTGTTTACATCATGTTATTATTCAGAAAGTGAAATCAAACAAACCCAGGGGGGTGAGACTGGACGCTGAATCCGCGTGGTTTGGTTGATTGGTAGAATCTACGAATCTTTCGATTCCGTCTGCTATTTGGTTGTCGGAAACGCTTCCGACAGTAGAAAACTCATAAATAACCAAATCCTCCATTTTTATTTCGACAACATAGCATCATATTATCATATATTATGCTTAAATACCGGAATATTTCTTGATTTGTTGGTCCACAGTACACTAATTTGATACTTTATAAGTTGTAAATTGTTGCACAATATTTTGATTTCATTATTATTATGTTTTAAATACAGTAATTAGCAATTTAACCTTAAATTTGACGTTGTTCGCGTTCACAAGATGGAAAAACAATACACGGCTGCATAAAAAACTTAGTGTTATAAATATGCGTCTGGCTGGTTTCTTCTTAAGCATGGCGATGGACACTTAAAATTTTATACCGAAGCTTCCGATTGGCTCAAACAATGGTAAAATCCTTGCCACAGACGCAAGTCACGGATTGATTCCGACAATCAGAAACGAAACTCAAGTCTACCAAATGTCAGACTCGGAATTGTTTCTTTTTGGACGGAATCAGATTTGTTGAAACATTCAAAACCACGCGGAAGTTGAGTCCCGTCGAGTCTCACCCCCTGCGTTGCTTTAGAATATGTCGGTGACAGTGGGCCGCCTTGGGTTCGATCCTCGGCTTATCAAGTATGTCCTTCTCAGTCACAACAAGCAGGGTGGAGGGGGATTCAACACTCTCACGAGGCCAGACCGTGTCGCACTCGCCGTACAGAACCAAAACAAAGCACTTCGCAGGCGCCCGCATATGAATATCAACATACATTTTGGCATGTTTCGTGTGGTGTAGGCCTACGTACGTCATTGAAGCCGAGCGGAGCGGCCCCTTTACGACCTACCCACAAAAAATATGTGTTCTCCTTTGTAATATTGAATTAAAAAGTCCTCAGCTATGCCATGACAACATAATACACAACAGATATCTCTTTTGCAAAAACATAAACGAAATCATAGTAAATAGAACATAGCCCACAGGTTGATAAAGGCAGTGTTGTGTGCTCCATTGAACCCTCCGAGCTGAATGGAATGGCGCAATGTTTTCCAGGTGGTTAGTACGCCTTATTGTTAATTCTCCGTGGCACTTGTCTCACCAGTGTGGGCATCTCCCCCTACCCCTCGAGCCCGCTAAATGGCGCCCTACCCTCGAAATACTTCGGCTCCTTAGTCCATCGCAAACCCAAAAGCCTCTCTTTCATGGGATGCAGGGTGGCTGCGTTTCTAGGAACGGCCCCTTACATCTCCAGCGTTCTTGTTTTGAGCCATGCGGTACTTTCCCATGGCCTGGGATGGAATTCAACACACCCATGTAGAATATGTAGGAGTTAAATTACTACAACAGAACGACCAAAAAATAAGAGGGGTATACATTTACCCGATGTATTGATAATATCATATTGTTGCATCGTTCTCGTAGCCTATGTGGGGGTGATAAAAATACGAACAAAACGAACCTTATATTCATGTGCTTGTTATTTGTTAACAATAGCACAACACAATGTATGTTTGTTTACAAACGCTGACTCGGCGCTACTGGTAGCAAACCAATGTTATCGGCAAATTAGTTGCAGTGATCTATTTCTCACTAAGAATAATACATTCTAATTTACTAGTGGACAACATTAAAAAGTAAAATCCCTCATATTTTGATGTAGATTTACTTGAAATTGTATTCATAATTTACTAATTTGTACAAATTGCATTGTAATTTCTAATCTGTAAGCCCATTTCGAATCGATGAATATGCAATGGTTACTTTTCGCCTTCCGCTAAAAGATGAGATCATAATTTAATACACTCCCAAGTCTTATACACTACACGTACGGGGGGGGGGAGAGACAAGGAGTTCTTTGCCCCCCCCCCCCCCCCCCCCCCCCCCCCAGCAAAGTCTGAACACCTATTTGCTTCGATACTCTGAATGAGATTCTACAAACGACATAATTTTTCTTTGTAAAAATATAGACAAAATACCCGTAGGTTTTAATATGTATTTATAAATAAACATTATGCGATGCCGTTTTATTATATTAAATTACATTATATTGTTACTATACGTACATGTGATAAGTACTAAAGAAAGGAATGCCAGATCATCAGTGACCCTCATTTCAGGTTTAGCTCCAAATTAATAAAAACAAGTTTTGCTTTAATAATCACTGAGATTATTCGAATATATGCTTGCAAGCTGCAATCTTATTGTGTACGCACTGATAATGGTAAGGGGTACATGTCATATGAATGGTTATTGGTTCGATTGATTGATTCAGAGGCACACCCACGATTTAATTCGGGGGGGGGGGGGTAGAGAGACCGTGGGGGTGGTTGCAGACGTATCATGTAGATGTTTTGGTCGATATCTCATTCTCAACTTATTAGTGTCTAAAAAACAATGTATGCAAAGAAATATATTTTTGTTTGGGTGGAGGGTTTGTATGTTGTGAGGTAGGGGGGGGGGGGGGGGGGGGTACCATAACTTGCCTATACTCACTGTGATGTTTTCTTTGTTGTCCGGGACGCTTTGATAATATTCAAATACTTTCTTCATGGGCATGTTGGGGAGGGGGTGGAGATTGGTCTTGACTCCTCTTTGATCTGGCAAAGAATCGAAATGAGGGGATTTCTTGGAAACAAATAATACCCGAGAACCTTGTCTGGCGCCTCAGTTCAGTTGGTGGTCCAAGCCTGCGCTGACCAGTGACCAGTAGCAGCCCTTTGTGTTCGTCAGTTACACAGTGAAGGTACAAACAGATATGATAATGTGGTGATTGCCTCACTGGTCATCGCTGTAGACAGTTCCATCTTACTTGGAGCCATGTCTCAAGGGAATACTATTTCAAGCTCACTGGTCACTACCTGAGGGATGTATAGGGGCTGTAAGTAATATAATAATGAGGTGTAGGGTTAGGTACCACACACGATTTCAAGCTTGAACTACCCTTGCAAGAAGTGGCAGCCCTGTCACTCCTGACTGCAGTCTGTCTGCGGGCCGAGGGTCCCAGTCGAGACACGAATACTGGCTTGCTTGAGTCTAAACTGCTCTTGTTTGATTTATTTTCTTGTATTTCGAAGATCACTGTGTGCAGTGGCTCGGGGGTATTGTCGCCCCCCCCCCCCCTAAATCCCAGCTAGGTTTACGCAAAAAATTAAATTCATCTTTTATTGTTAATTTCTCTTATTTTTTCGTTCAGCAAAGCCTCTTGACATCAACTAAAAAACACACACATAGAAACAACTTCAAAAATTGCATGCGACGCTATTGTGGGGACCCCCCCCCCCCCCCCTTCCCGAGTCATTGGTCCAAGCTCCCCTGGAAATATATTCCTGCATACGCCACTTATTGTAGGGCACAGGCGCTCTCTTTAGCTTTACTGGGATATAGTACAGACAGTTAGTGAAGGCTCTCCCTTGGAATGTTCCTTACCCCCCCCCCCCCCCCCCCAAACCTTTATAACTTTATAACGGTAGGTTATAAACAAGGGGATTTCTTAGCAGTCATAAATCTAGTTTCGAGCACTGGCATTGTCCTGAACACTCAAAGATCCAATGATCCCAATAAACAAGAATAAGGTGCACTGTTCCCCAAAGCAGGTGCCTCTGCCTCGTCATAAACATAAATAATAACATGAGTCGAGCTTGATCTGTGTATTGAGCAGGTCAGGTCGCGGACGCGGAGGGTGGTGGGTGGGGGGCAAGTCCAGCAAGGAAGTCGCACATGTTCCCGGGGTGCGGGGTGCCGTGGGTGGCGGGAGTCGGGCTCGGGGTAGGAGGGTGCGACAAATATATTGTGGGAATGCCATAAGATCGAGTCTTCCATCCGCCTAAAAGGGAAATTCTCTGTGCCACTTTGCGCTTCTTTGTTAGTAGTAGCGACCTCGCGCCCCATTGAGCAGGGCTTTAATGGGGGTGACTGAAAACAACTTGCTGCGGAGATTTCTAGTAGACATTCAGCAAACATCGGGGAGAATTCCTTGGGTTCGGGCGTGAAGACTCGGAGTGAATGGAGGGAAATAAATACCGTCCGGAATACAATTAGGAGCCGCACACTCGCACCGCGCAAGTCGGTCGACCCACCAAGGCAGGGGTGGCTGATGTTGATGAGCAGCCGGGAACAAAGTCACATTCCTCTGCGTCCCAACACACTCGAGAGACTATTCCACCTTCGAGGGGGAATGAATGAAAAGAGAAAGGCATGGGAACTACCCCCTCCCTCCCCCCTCTATACAGATTTTAGAAAAAAGTTGTGTTTATTAATCGGAAAACTAAGTTTTCATCGATGGAATGAACTGATAATTCCAAGCAAGCCATTATGTTCAATATAATATTGTGATCGCGTAAAACACATATGTATCCGAGTCCAAAATTAGGTCAGCAAAACAAATCATGAAAACAACAATAACAATAGATTCGAATCATACTGCAATATTCGAAATAATACTTTCTTCGGTTCTAAAAAACAAACTTTACGAATGATTTTGTCATTATGTTGTAAACTGTGCCTTGTATTTTAAGCTAGTGACTTATGATTCTCAAGTTTCAACTTACAATATAATATATCAATTATTGTTTATGTAGTTGGCGGGTGAAGGCAACAAATAAAATCGTGTCAAAGAAACATAAATTATCATGTCAACGTAGGAATAAAAAATTGAAAATTACTGGCAGTCCAATCATTGGTACTAAACTAATGCAGTTTTTTATTCTTCTGGATGTAGCAAAAAATGGCTCCCCCAACATGCTCGGCAAACCTTTTGGGCGCCTAGACAAGTGGTTTGGGGGGGGGGAGAGCTCTAACCTTGTTATGGTAATTATTTTGTATGTAAACAACACTGACGATGTGTTAGTCGACGGTAGGGACAAAAGTAATGAAATATTCATAATAATTTGTGGATTGAAATGAGTTAATTAAATTTATTCATAATACAAGCTCAAACAAATATTTACTTAGCGTAAAAGCATGATAAACTTCTAAGGAAGCGACTTTTGTTTGAACTAAAGATAAACAGTCTTTCAAAAAACATTAGAAAAACATTAGATTACAACTCTGACACCGATGTAGAAAGCTGGAGAAGTAAGAAGTTCAATACCGTTTAGGTCTTAGGATAGGAAGGGGGAAAGGGGCACTGTAGCCAAATGATAATACATAGGAGTTAGAATGATTTGTTTTTGAAATCAACCGATTGAAACCAGTTCGAAACTTTTGACATGATAAACAATAATAATTGGAGATATCAAACAACCATGTACAATAGTGTCAAAGTCTCAAAGATCTTTGAAAGTGCGCGTGTCGTGTATGGAGGGGGGGGGGGGAAAAGTGGGGTGATGGGGGGGGTGGAATTGATGAACTAGATGAGTTCATGTTCCTGCATACTTCCAAATTAAAATTGTACATTTCATATAGTGACCATGCAACATTAATTCAATAATAAAAATACATAATATTTTTGTTCACCTTCTCAATGTTCAAGCTCCAACTTTTGCTAATTGCATTTTTAAATTGCGCAAAATGGCTCAGGTAATACAATTCATTGTCCTCGGTCATTCTAAATCAGTTTCTATTCGATTGATTGATTGGTCTCATATTTATGCACTTTGGTTATTCGAGACGATGAGTGGTGATAGATGAGGATGAAGTATGAACAGAAGGGAAACCCGGTACCGGCACGTAGCCTACTCTTTTCGAAAACTAAAAGTACCAATTAAGGGGACCAACGGCTTAACGTCCCATCTGAAAAAACGGTGTAACCTTGACAGTCATAGGTTCCTCCACTAACCCGGACTGTCGAGCAGACGTCGAGGAGAACGAAGCCGTTACACTAGCTCTCGAACCCTCTTATCTGCTCTAACCAGCGATGTACGTGAGTTTCATAGTAGAGCGGTCACCCACTCTACCCCTGACTACTCACGAGTTTGCTTAACTTCGGTGTGTTTCTATTCAACACACATACACACACCTACGTTCGCACGCGCACGCACGCACGCACACATTCATGAATGAAATAATGTTGTCAGCTGTTGTAGACGGTGTCCCTTTCCCCCAGTGCCGCTTCCCGTAAGGCCATCAACCTTTTTTTTTTCCCCCATGCCATCATTTCTACCTGTCGATAAAGACCATGTTACAGGGAACGTTGATGGCCTAAGGGGAATTGATTTATTCCCCTTTGGCCAACACCCTGCATTTAATTATGAAAAAATACAAAGAAGGTTTGTTGGCCTTGGGGTAATTGATTTATTCCCGTTAGGCCAAAAAGCGTAATGCATCGTTTTACGGTAAGGAGCGGGGCGTTTGTTTGCTTTGGGGTAAATAGATTTATTCCCGTTAGGCCAACAGCTATATGCATCGTTTACGGTAAGGAGCGGGGTGTTGTTGGCCTTGGGGTAATTGATTTATTCCCGTTAGGCCAACAGCGTATATGCATCGTTTACGGTAAGGACGGGGTGCATATACGCTGTTGGCCTAACGGGAATAAAAAATTACCCCAAGGCCAACAACGCCCCGCTCCTTACCGCAAACGATGCATATACGCGTTGACCTAAAAGGAACAAATAAATTACCCCAACGCCAACAAGACCCCATTCCTTACCGTAAACGATGCATATACGCTGTTGGCCTAACGGGAATAAATCAATTACCCCAACGCCAACAAACCTTCTTGTATTTTCGATAATGAAATGCAGGGTGTTGCCTAAGGGGAATAAATAAATTTCCCCCTTAGGCCAACAAGTGTAACATGGTCTTTATCGACAGTATTTAATGATGGCATAGGGGAAAAAAAGGGTTGATGGCCTTACGGGAAGCGGCACTGTGGGCGGCTCCTTGTAGACACCTGTAAAATACCATGTATCGCCCATAAAATCAACCTCTGTACATCGACGTTGTAAGATGAGCGACATGTCATTTAGTACCGATAGTGTTGGCTCCACTTTGATTCGGGAGGTCCTGGGTTCAAATCCCGTCGAGACCGGCAATCCTGACTGTAGGTTTTTTGTCAGAGGTTTTCCAATGCAAGGGATTCCCTTCACAATTGTCCTATCCGCATCACCTATAATTAGACACCTGAAGAGGGGCATGGATTGCACCCTGGGCAGGCTTCCCACAAAAATTATGAGGCTTGCCATAATCCCGCCTCAATCATTATGTTTTGACTGGTATATCATGTTGCATAATTTTTGTTATTGAAATTTGTCATCATCTTTGGAAAACGAAATAATACATCCCAGCGTTCGTCCTATGCTTACGACAAAGACAAGCCTTGAAAAATACATTACATATTGTTGCGGCTTGAGAGAGGCTATATAGACACGAAACTAAAATATGTAGAGTATGTAGAGCAAAAAGCGGTCATTCATCATTGCTGCTCTGTTTCGGTGTTTGTGTGCAATGCTCTAGGCGTTGCTTATTCTTGAAGTTATCATCGATGTGACGTCACAAGTCATCGGTGACGTTAGAACAACGACGTCTGCAATGGACTAAATGTCTTGGTATAAACCCTAGTAATGAAAAAAATCACGAAGTGTTTGATTATTGCAATGAGAGAGAACACCCAGAAAGATTGAAATTTCTTTAGTTCGACATCTATCTCTCTGTTTCTCATCGGAACACTGTCCGTGAGATGCAATGTAAATGCCGACCTCTAATGGTATATAAATAATTGTTTGCTGGCAGTTCGGCACTTCCACTCTAGACAGAAAAGTGAGGAACATTATTGAACTGTTATATCCCTTTCTATATCCAGAACCTCCAACGCTTTTTTTTTAAATTCTTCTATGCTCGTTGTTGGATGATCAATGCTCACTATGAAGGCGGCGGTGCGGGGCAGCGAAGCCGTAAGATCTTGCGCCTAGGCAACGTCTGAAAGTCAAAGAAGAGTGGGGAGGCGCCGTCGCAGACTCGGTACCGAGTGACTGAGTACATCGCACTTGCTATGCACAATACGACAGTGAAATTGATTAGTGATCACCTGACGTATGCTATTGAATCCAGCCTTGACTCGTCGTGGTGACTCTGGCTATCGAACATTGCAACGTCATATCCGCTGTCTGCTGTACATACAGAAGTCTACTGTGTAGTGTACTTCTTGCAAGGCTTACAACGAGTGTTATCTTAGCTTAGAACAATGGACGATACAATAATTGGGCTACATTGCAAAGATAATATAAAATGTAGACATATGTGATTCTAATTTTTAATGTGTACGTTTCATGTGACATATGAATTACAAACAGATAAAAAATAGTATAGTTGTTCGAAAAATCAATTCGAAGTGAAATGTGTACTTGCCAGAGTAAAATGAAGTGTGACAAGTACTATGGGGCCGTTGAATATCGTCAGCTGCAATATCATCGACCAAGTCACGGAAACAGAACTGTTATAAACACACTTCTCAACTCAATAGAAAGTTTCACTCTTCTTTCAGTGAACTATTATTATTATTATTATTATTATTATTATTATTATTATTATTATTATTATTATTTATTATTATTATTATTATTATTATTATTATTACTATTATTACTATTATTATTATTATTATTATTATTATTATTATTATTATTATTATTATTATTATTATTATTATTATTATTATTATTATTTTTTTTTGTTCAACAACATACATACTTTTCATTAAAATCCAGAAAAACATTGAATATAATAGTAAACATGAAGGAAATACATAAATTATTATGATAAATTTAACTTTAAAAGAATGAAATAACCTTAAGGGTTACAGAAATTTATAACTTATAAGACATGATCATTTAAATATAACGAGATATAATTGAACCTAAATGTAGAGTAATATGTACAGTAGACAGAAAGCAAACGAAACACAATTTCATACTCTTCATTAGAACACGTAGCAGCGTTCTACACAAAAGATACTCTACATTTTCTCTTGATAGTATGGGCATTGTCATTGAAGATATCTACATTAGAAAGTGTTGTGTACTGTTACAGATGCCAATAACTCTAGGGATAAATGAATATTTCGAAGTGTCAGGGCAGGTTGGGTAAAAGGACCAACGCGTATTCGTTTTATCGATAACAGGCTTGACAATAATATAAACTATAATTGATTTTAAAATTGTACGCATTTAAAATACTAATATGCATTGAGTCTACGTAGTTCCAGTGTTGGCGAAACGGCGGGGGGCGGTGGGGGGGAATAGCTGTATAAGAACGTGTTTTAGCTCCAGGACGGTGTTAGTTCACACTAGCACAGATAAGACTGCTTTTACGCCCACACTATTCACCGGCATTTTTTCTTTTGGTTATGTGAGCAAGGTTACTCCATTTACGAAACATCGGCGAATTTTGGCGCAGACCCACTTTGTTCGTCGTGACCTTGAACGCGAGAAAACGTGACTCCGCCATCACACCCACTATAATCTGGCCAGTGTAGCATAGAGGAGATGAACTAAAATTTTCACCTTGAACAAATTGCAACAGAAAATGGTTTCTTTTTACATCGGATTCAGAAAAAAATCCGATTTAACATACTAAAAGTCTCGGAAAATCTAAGGTGTCGAAATTTATCAAATTTGCATATAAAGTTAATAATGAAATATGAATTAAGAATTCATTGTAAGTCTATATACAAACTTTTTTGCGAAAAAGCTACTGTCAAAAGTCCAATATGAATGTAAGAATTGGTTTTAGGTGCATATCATTTTTTTTGCAGATTCCGTTAGTTGATTAAATAATTAAAATTTTTAATTGCGACGAATAAACTTGTAAATGTTAACTGATCATGAAATATTGGACGTCTAACTACGTAAACTAACTGATATTTTTAAATAAACACTCTAGAAACACTAACAAAAATATAAACTCAAATGAAACTAATTGATAAATAAATGGGTTTCATAAAATGAATTATTTTATTATGGTATGACGTTCTGGAGTTTTCTATTCTATGTAATGCCACACGAAATAATTTAATAGGCCTTAGAGAAATGAATAACAACCTAACACGATAAACACAAATGCATCACTACCTAGGCCAACTCCTAATTTTGCAATTAATTAGCGATTAATTAATTACTTCAATTAAATTAATATTGTTTATTGTTTGTTTTTTCAAATTAATTACACGTAATTTGAAAATGAAATGGTAGATTTGGATTAAGATTAAAACGTGGGGGATAGCACAAAGTATTTTCAGCTTTGCATAACGTTTTTATTAATTGAATGTCAGTAATCTTGACCATCTAATTGTAGTGTAAATTATTTGCGCTAAATCTTTTCCAAAGTTAAATATTCAGATACTGACATCACCTATTTCTGATTTGCATCCGTCATCCATGCAATAAAATTACTATATTAATACATTGGTTTATTAGACTCATATACTTATAAACAATGATAATTGATAAATATTATATAGAGACCGGACAAGTCCTCTTTCTATATTCTCGTCCCATGTTATCAGCATTGTCAATCTTCATAGCAAGTCTGGCTGAGAGGAGTTGCACTATAAGCCTAGCCTATAATGTACACGATTTTATTTTTTTAAATGGCAATAATGCAAATATCCATGCATAAGTTGTTAGTTAGTTAGTTAGTTAATGTTGTTTACGGACACTTAACACATCAGTGCCCAGAAATATCCATAAGTCGTAATGTAAACAAACGTTAATCTGAATTACATAAATAATTCGAAATTCTAAATATTCCCATTTAACCAAATGTTTTAAATACACGCTTCTTTTCGCTCTATGCAATGTGCACCACAACTTTTTAAAATGTTTGAAAACGTATTACAAAAAATCTAAACACTAAATAAGCCATACAAACAGGAAGTATATGCAATACTTAGTCAATGTGATCAGATGACGTCCTTACTTTATAAATAGTTAATAGGTGATTACAATGATTAATATGTAAAAAAAACTTATTACATTCAATGAATATTACAAAATAGTTGGCGTGTTGGTCGTTTGGTCGTTTATATATAAAACAATAAATACTATGGAATAATATGCACGGATTTAATTGAAATTTGATATGTACGGCCAATGTAGTAAAAATGTGTTTTATATCCAAGTACATGTCATTCATTAAATCCTTCCAAGTCATTCAAATCCTTCAGTTGCTTAGGCCTATCTACGGTTTATATTGTCAATCAATTGTTCAATCAATGAAGTTTTTAATTAGTGTGTTAGTTTCAAATCTTGATACGAATCGATTTTATAAGTACCTATTCTACAACACTTACTTTCCTATGTTCAAAAATCAATAATATCGTAACTATGTCGCATACCAGTTTTATTTACTTCATTGCATGACTATCAAGCTAACCTTTATTTAGGGGGAAAACAGACAGACTCTTCTTTCAATTTGAATGGATGCATATTGCCTTTACACGATAGTTCGATATTTCAATATAAATATCTGCCCATCAATAATTTAATTATACGAACTTCATGTATTGTAATTTACTGTTTTGTAACTGACAGTGGTGGTTCACAGTTACATGATGATATGTTCGAAACCAGTCATAGAATGATATAATTTTTTCCCACATGGCTTAGGGTAGGGCATATCCCTACGTTTAAAATGCAATATCTTGTTTGAGTGACGATGATTAATCGATGCTTAATTAATCCCCCCCCCCCCATCTGTCTATTTCACACCCACAATGTATCAAGAATAAGCCATCTGAAAAGGGGCAAGTTGTTCTTGGGCTAGTTCTCTTACGTAACAGCAGTAATAAGGCCTATCTATAGTACTGAATCTGCATTTTATCCAATGTTTATACATTTAATTGCATTTATTATCTACGAACTCAGTTTCCAAGAACAATTCATAAGGTACCTTTACATACACAATTTGTTATTACTATGTCTGTCACTTTCTTGCTAGGATGGCTTCAAGTCACTGTTTTCATATGCGCATTATATCTCTCATATTGTTGGATGAAAGTAAATTTAAGAGTTTAGAAGAACTCAGGCTGAACCAGAATTTGAACCCGCGACCGTCTGCATTGGAACTTGGAAGGAGTAATAAACCCAAAAATAAGACTAATGACTGAGCCACACTAATAGATAAATAAAACAAATATTTATATTTTGTTGGGATGACTCCCATGATACAGATTTATTTTACAAAACACCGATGCCGAGTATTTTCATTTTTCATATAAGATTAATTAATGCAATGCATATCATTAATCAATTACACAAACCGTAAATAGTTGCATATTTACACGAAATGTAACTTTGCCTCTGCTGTTATAATTTGTATTACGTTGATAGGATTGGTATTTTGATATTCGCCGAGAGAGTTCATATTTACTTACTTACTTAGTACTGACCAATAAATTCATTAATTAATTTAATTATGTGCATGTATAACTTACAAATAATATCTGAACTAGCTATACTTGGTAAGCTGATTGAGCTTAACTTGTTGGTTAAAAGTGAGAATGGTATTCCAAACCTTAAGAAATTGAAATTAACTTTTTTTAATTATGAAAGTTTATATGCAAATTTAATAAATTTCGACACCTTAGATTTTCCGAGACTTTTTGAGTATGTTAAATGGTATTTTTTCTGAATCCGATACAAAAAGAACCATCTCTGTTGCAATTTGTTCAAGGTCAGGGCTATTTTTTTCCCAGATCATCTCGTGTAGCAGTAAAATCTCGCGAGAATAGTTTGCTCTGTTTTTATAGTTAGATATTTAATTTCTCGCTCATCGTGCATAATGCGTGAGGACTGAGGAGGAGCCCGCATGGTTATATGCGGGCATCTCTGTGTTGTAGTCCGCTAACCAGATACCCCACTTAAAATCACTCGTGATTTCTTTGCGCGTATTGGTTCTAAGTAAAAAGAGTAAGAGTATGAAAAGGCATGAGATAGAGATGAGACATGGTCAGGATCCGATGAGAATAAATAGTGTTGAGTAAGTGAGATAGAGAATGAAGTCTAAACTAAACAATGTTATTGGATGAGCGAAGCGAAGACTTCAATTTCACTGAGCCCCAAAAAAATTTAGCTCGGGTGTTTTTTTTTTTTTTTTTTTTTGTATTTTTGTCTGTTTGTTCGCTCTCTACCGGGCAAACGGCATATGCGATCTTGATGAAAATTTAACAGGACCTTCGAAATCTCTGATTTTAGACTTGCCACGTTTTTGGGTACAATCGAAGAAATATTTCTCATGAATATCGTACTTTTACGATTTTTTGCGATTTTTTGTGCGATATTTTCGTGCCATTTGGGCCAATTCTGACCAAACGGGTGGGGCTACAACGTTCATATTATACATGAACATTAAGGTTAATGGTGATGTAGTACATTTTGAAAGAAAAAGTTGAAAAAGTTAGCCAGAATCTATTGAAATAAAGCTTTTAATATTAGTTTTTTTGATTTTTGTGCGATATTTTCGTGCCATTTGGGCCAATTCTGACCAAACGGGTGGGGCTACAACGTTCATATTATACATGGACATTGAGGTTATGGTCATGTAGTACCTTTTGAAAGAAAAAGTTGATAAAGTTAGCCAGAATCCATAGAAATAAAGCTTTTAATATAAATTTTACGGTAAATAACACCAATTGACAAGAAACAATTGAAACTTGACAACAATCACCTACAATGCGTAGGCAACAAAACAAAGCACTTGCAAAAGTAAAGATATCCCACGCAAACTAAAAGCTTAAAAAAGCTCATCCATCAACGCGGCGGGACTTTAGCGTTTTCCTAGTTACTTAAAAGATGTTCACTTGTAATGTACAGAGTTGTTACAACAGGGAGCGAGGTTGCCTCAGTCTTCACTAATGGCGGAGGAGTCGACTGTAGAGTACATGCGTCTTCCGTATTCACACTTTCTGGGTGGTTAGGACCCCCCAACGGGCCAACGCCCAGGGTCACCCTAAGCATTCTGGATCATCCTTGTTAAAGGGCAAGCTAAAACGCATGTGACTCGAATAAAAAAATATTGACGAAAGCATGCTAAAATCTAGTAAAATGCCACCGTTTGCAAGTCAAAATCATTTATTTTTCTGGGGCTTTCCCACTTTGCGCCCCAGACACGCACTAGATGGGAGGCACCTCCACCAAAAACCCCATTTTACCAGGATCCATACTTTTTTCAAAACAATTGTTCTAAAAGAGTTTTATTGTCGTCGTCATCCCCCCCTCCCCTACCAAAAAGCACTTCCGGCGCCACTAACAATTTTTTTGAGTTTCATTGACACCTCTGCCAAGGAAAAGACAAAAAAAAACTTCCAATGCTCGCCACCAGCAATCCTGACTGATGGGTGGGGAAGAAGACGCATGTGACAGTGACAGGAGGAGCAAGAAGCAGTTCAACATCCTAGCAGGTTGCGCAACGCCACAAAGCCTACAATAAAGAGAATGTTCTTTCACCAGGTGAACTGAAAGGCAAAACAAAATAATGCACTGTCTCACAAAGATAATATTGCAATAAAAATGTTTACACCTTATTTTATTGGAATCTTCAACCTGCCGTCATTCCTAGCATCATTATAGAAAGATTTCCAATATAAAAAAAAGGTTCAGTCATTTAAGATGGGTAAAATCGTAAATGTATCATCCCTCCCAAACTTAGTATACCAGTCCAGAAATATCTCGATTTGCTTAACACACAGTAAACTCTTGACACATCCAATCATGAGTCAGGTAATTAGCGACATACGGGCATTGCTTTCAAAGCTATGTTCACAGAACCCTTGGAGATGTGCATGGGGTGGGGTGTTCAGTTTGCGTGCGTCGGGCTGTACCTGCTGGAATGTTTTGCTCTTTCAGGGGAGAAGCCGACACGATACAGTCATGAAACTACACCCCTATTACAGGGTTGCTTGAATATTGAATCGGATCGTAGGCCGCGAATTCCTCTCTTAAAGTGATATAGGGCGACTAAAAAGGTACTCAACAATATAACCGTAAATAATGTTAATGTGAACTTTATATAAAGATCCATTTATATAAGATTCCTCCTTGTTGAGAAGTGATTTCGGGCGCCGTTGAAGTGTCACTCATTGAGAATCTGTGTTGACATAATATAAACACCTACTAGAAGAGATTTACAACTAGGACCCGACCTGAAATGTCGTCCTCCTTTGTAAATCAGTTTTTACAACCACTGAATAGTATAGACATTAAATAAATAAATAAATATATATAAATAAATATTAAATGAATAAATAAATAAATACATAAATTAATAAAATAATAATTATACACGTATGACATCAATGAAGCAGACAATTGCAGACAATTTGAGCTTCATAACAAAGCAAAAGTTTAGTAACAATTCAAAGATTATTATAACAAGTGTACGAATATTGGTGTTACCTTCTCTTTGTGTTATATGACGTTATAAAAAATGTGTTATCCAAAATTCAAGGAAATATGTTGTTTCACAACAAATTTCACAAAGTTGCTAACTAGTTATTAATCAATACACGTTGTAAATTCTGCAAAGTATTCTTCTTGTACAAAAGCAAAGTTTCCCTTCCAACATATTTACTGCGTTGATACTTTTTATCAAAATAAATTTGTAAACGATTTCCAGGCTTTACGCTTATTATCATATTTAAAGTGGTAATTTCAATGGTATACTTCTTAATTGTCAGTAGCTCTAGAAATAATATTTTTAGTATATTCGTTTATTAACTGCAAACTAATGCGACTTATTTTCTGTGATGATAATAATATAAAGCAAACTACAAGCAGTTCGAGTCATCAGGGGCAGCGGTCGCGTCGGTCGCGGTCGCGTGAATCTTGATTGGCCCAGGACACCGCGTCAAGTGCTCCGAGATTTACTTCTAAAAACAAGTTTTTAAAGATAGATACCTGCATGTTTTTGTAGAATGTGTACCTGTCCATGCGTCTCTATAACAGGTTGTTAATGAACTATTTGAATAGTTGTACAAGAATGTCCGAAAGCTGTTCCCAATGCCACTATATATTCGCTACCGACAGACTTGGTTCAGCCAGGGTCTAATTTCTGCCGAAACGCACCGGAACGTAGTTCAGGTTCCTTATCTAAATCCGGAACACGCGTTCCGATATTCGTTTGTAATTTGATGACACTATTTTGCTGATGATTTGAAAACTCGCAAGTTCTCAAGTTTCCATTATTCACTAAGATTGAATGTTAATTTGTCGTTGGAACTTGGATCGCAAACCAGTTGATGAGATTTACGAAAAAGTTCAGCAATGTTATAATAATTAGCCCGCTTTGCGAACGCTTTTTTTAGTCGCGTTGATGGATGAGTTTTTTTTTAAGTTTTTAGTTTGCGTGGGATCACTTTACCTTTGCAAGTGCTTTTTGAATGCATTGTAGGTGATTGTTGTCAAGTTTCTATTGTTACTTGTTATTATAATCCTAAAAAAAATCATATTAAAACCGTTATTTTATGGATTCTGTTTAACTTTTTCAACTTTTTCTTTCAAAAAGCAATCCATTATCATTACCTTTATGTCTATGTAAAAAATGAACGTTGTAACCCACCCGTTTGGTCAGAATCGGCCCAAATGTCATGAAAATATCGCACTAAAAATAAAAATAAATCGTCAAGTACTATATTCATGAAAAATATTTCTTCGATAGGACCAAAAAACTTGGCAGATCTAAGTTCAGAAATTTCCAAGGTACCCTAAATTTTCATCAAGATCGCATGTGCCGTTTTCCGGTTAAGTGCGAAAACAGCGGAAAAAAGGGAAAATTGAGCTAAATTTTTTGAGGAGTGAAATTGAAGTCTTACCATCAGAATATTACCCTTTATCTACAGATATTAGTGTGAACGAATTTTCCGACTTCACGTTGCAACCAGGTGCCAACACGGATGGAGATGCCTTGCCACGACAGGCGCGTGTACGGCGGTTCGGGGTTGGGTACTCGAATGCCTAGCGGACGTGGTGCAAAGCGAAGACCAGTATAAAAACATTGTTCTGGGGAGATTTCGCTCCCTACCGATCAATGTATCTTGGTGACATTTACAGGGAACCTTCGAAATATCTAAACCTGTCAAATAGTATTCACTTAGTATATTTTCAAATCGTTTTACTACGCCCAAAGCGTAAGACTTTGATATAACTTTCAAAACTTGCATCATGTTGAAACAAGAAGACCGTCTGGAAATAGAGCGTGTGAATAGCTTCTAAACAATAACTATAGATTTGATTTTTAAACATTTCAATTTAGTATATTTAGCAGTAATTTTGTTTTGTAGAATCTATTTTTTCCTTTCCACCAAAACCCTCAATTGTGCAGGGATGTTTCTCCCATCTCGCACTTCTAATTGTCAATGATGTAATAGGATCATTTCAAATCAATATAGTCACATAAACGCTAGAATACATTGCTAAACTAGTTCTCAATGAGTGAAAAACATTATTTTTGCTAAAATGCATTTAGTAGCACCAAAAACATATAACGTTGAAAAAAAACTTATCTCTAACAATAACACACATGGACCTCAGAGTTGGTAAAGGGTTTACATTTCAAGAGATGTGCGATTATTTCTGCGTAAAAGGTCCATTTATGAAGGATAGTTTACCAACAAAACAAGACAAGAAAACTCTGTGAGGTGAATCGCTTATGTAACAGAAAATATTTTAAAACCTAATTCGTTTCCATTGAACAATAGTGTGTACAAAAAATTAATAAATTCAAATTAGTTTTCATTGGTTTGGCGTGTAATGTGCTAATGTTGAGAAACCAGTGAAACGGCCAGTCAGCCACCTGACCGAATCAAACAATGCTCTCGGATGATAACAAGAGAGAAACCCGGATTGCGGTGAAAGGGATCTAACCCTCGACCTTCCAACATCACTGAGCGGTATTTCTCTGATTTCGGCACATTCAATACTTAGCCTCCGTCTGTGAATTAGACTCACTAATTCACTAATTAATTATCTGCCACGCATGCGCGGTAGAGCCGGCAGCTATAGCCCAGGGCTTGTTGCCGACACACGGTTGTTTTTTTCTCTAAAATGTTATGTCTTATTATGAATCAACAATATGTCGATATATAATAAGAGGTTCCAGGTATAGAAGTATGTGTACAAACACCCTTGGTGGGCACAACACGTACGGTGGAATAATTTCCGAATCTCCATCACGAAATCAGTGTCAGTGGGACTGACTGTCTGTGGTTGTGCCACTTGCGTGCTCGCGATCAAGTGTGTTGGTTCTCCTAGGCCTCACATTGATAAACAGGCACAAAAAAGAGAGAACTTCTCATGTTGCTGGTGGAGGTGCCGAGTTCAAGGAGTTCCTTCTAGTTCGCTCGCAATCAACACACTTTCGCTATTCCTCGGAGCTCCATCAAATCCAATGGGGGAAAGGGGGGACAAAACACCGCTTTTGCAAAAAAAAAAAATGTGAAAGTGCACTGTAACGTTTCAATTGAGAATATAGAATACCTGTTTTGTCGCAATACTAAAGGCAATTAGTAAAATATCATCTGCGAAGAGGATTTAGTAAACAAGCAATGTTATGTGATGTGATGATTAAACAGCCCAGGTTCACAAAAGACTTGAAACTTTCAGATTAAAAACAGGATTTTAGTAGATAAAAAGTTGGTGATGTTTCAAACGCACAGGTTTTCACCAAAATGATCTTGAAAGAGAAAACTTATAGATTAAAAACATAATTTTTGTAGATAAAAAGTTGGTGATGCTTTTTATTTTTTTTAAAAAGTTTGTAGCGAACTATTTCGCGTTAACCCCGGCGACTAGAAATATCACTATCGGCCATATAAGTTAGGTTGAGATGGTAATATAACCTCTGATAAGAGACACGTAGGTGTAATATATATTATCTATGATATAACTAATGGCAGAGGCGCCCAGATATTTAGGCCCTGGACCCTCATAAAAATAATTAAAGAGACGACCTTGTCGTGTAGTCAAGTGTATTTAAACCAGAATAATGGCATAGTCTGAGCAAAACCATGTATGTTGCAAGTATTTTTATGAAGCGTTAGTAACTAATAGGTTTGTGGTAGTTACGATATGCTACAACATAGTTCCATCACTGTTTTGTGAAGTCGGCTTCACGCGGCTGGGAATGAAATATCACGCCTCACGTAAGATTACTTATAATTACTCTAACCTACAAATTATACCTTTAAGTTTATATTTTGGTTTGGTAATTTTTCAAAAACCTCTTTAAAAAAACAAACTACTATCTTGGTATCGTGATTCTAGCTTTAGTTATGTAAATTTCAGGTCGAAATCATTTTATTTGATATTCTTTCATACATTCCGAAGGTCGCCAATTAGATGGACAAAAAACCTCCGGTAGGTTTTGTTTGGGAGCGTGAATTCTTCTGGTTATCTGCGGCGGTCGGCGGGAGGCAGTCCGGTCCGGCCAGCCTCCTTCTACCTGTACTGTGTGTGTTGCACTGTTTTCACTCGGTAAATTATGCGAAACTCGCCGCTCCACGGGCGTTCTCACCGGCGCATGCAGACAAAGAAGAGAGGCGCGGGATTATCTCCCCTCCTCATTAGAGCAAAACTAGGCGTTCCGGAGCCCGTAGCTTTGCGCAAAACATCAGCTGGAACGAGTTCCTTTTTCAGGAACTTTGATGGGATTGGGATGGGAATTGGGAACGCGTTCCCTTTCTTACATCAGGAACTTGTAACTTGAAAGGTTACTATTTCATGGGATGGGAACTTGGAACGAATTTAATGTTCTTTCATAAGTTCCTTCCGACGTCGTAATCCCGTCGAATTCCAGTACCTGATATCGTAAACTACAAAATAAAATAAATATTTTGGTTCTCCAAATGTTTTCGAAAATATCTCAACCCCCTTGTCAGATTCTCAATGGTGGACGCGGACGGATTCGTTGGGAAATTTTTCGGCAGTTTTTTTTCTATTTGTTCCTTGCCTCAGTTACTAATTTTGAAAAGGAACGGGAACTTAGATCAGTACATTTTTCAGAAAAATAAACTTAACTTTTCAAAGTTCCTGTTTGAGTGGAGTTTTAGCTGAAAATTGTTCATTTTGAAAGCTATTGTTGACCTGCATTCAGAAGATTCTATTTTGTGCTTGTGATCTGCTGCGTTACTTATTCTGTATGCTGAGGATTACGTCATTAATACTAATCTCTCTTCGCTGTAAATGACCACTTCATGGTGGAAACGTTTTCGTCTTTCTATCATTTCCTTCCTGTTCTCAGAATGAAGAAATGGATATATCTCTATTCTTTATGCTGCTTGCTGTACACACATGTCCTCTTAGATACGCGTCATATGCAGACACGAGTTAGCTATGTATGTAGGTACCTATTGTTGAATGTTCATCTAGCAAACTTAAAGGGGCTATAACCCCCTAAAAAAATATTTTTACCACATAATCTATAGCATAATACTACACTCAAATGACAGTTTAAAAATTATATCTTGTATAACTGTGATTTTTTGCTCATGAAATTTGAGAAAATTGTGGTTTTGGGCTCTTTTGCTTTTTTTTGTTTTGATTTGTTCTTTTTTGTTCATCAAACCAATCTAAAATGGACCATTATTACATCGTGCCTTGAAACTGTGCACAAATATACACTCTAACACGCAAAAATATGCAATCCGAAATCACACTCCTTCTTGGTAATCAGCATATTTTGAGCGAACCACTTGCTCAATTTACAAAACAAAATATAGGGGATGTACAGAAAAGACTGTCGAGTACGTCAATAATGGCCAGTATTTTTTAAGATCAAAATCCTCCAAGTTCACGGGGCATAAAGATCGTCCCTGGAAGATTCTTGCCGATGAGACCTAGCTCGAAAAATTCCAAGTTCGACATTTTTTCCGGGTCAAGGTGGACCCAATTAATTTTCTGTTGATTTCTAAATTTATAACTAGTAAGTCTGAATGAAATATATTTTTTGAGTTTACCGGGTGAACAACCCTTTGTATTCACTGTGATCCGGACCATGCATGTAGCAGCCACTCCAAATCTACCTAGGCTTATTGGCTGATGTGTTTTGTTCAAACATTTTCAAAAATCCCCAATGCTACAAGCACAAATCTCTTCCCTCTGCCCATTGGCAAATGAATTATTTGCTTGAGTTGAGACTGTAACACAGTTGCAGTAGCAGTACCTCAAAAGTTGCGAGATTTTGGTGACTTTTAAAGTAAATGTGTCTCCGAGTCAGTTATTACGAAACATGGAGTTAGAATTAGACGTTCATCATTCATTATTATACAAATCCGCTATTTGGAAAGATCAGCTTTGAATGAAGATTATTGATTAAAATTCAATGTAATTCATCTTCTAAATTATTTTTTTTTTCATGCTTAAATAATCTAGACCTTTTGCTATTTCCAATATTCTATTTTTCCTCTTATTTTAGATTTCCAAATAATGTTGTGTGACTGCTTCTAAAGATGTGTTGATGATGAACCAGCGATTTAGCCGCGGTCGTTTAACCAGTTCCCACTCGAACACTGAAGTTAAGCAACATCGGGCGTGGTCAGGGGTTGAGTGGGTCGCCGCTATGCCCTGAAACACACGTATATCGCTGGCTAGAGCAGACTAGGGTTCGTAAGCTTGTGTGACAGCTTCGTTCTCCTTGGCGCCGTCTGCTCGGCAGTCCGGGTTAGTGGAGGAACCTATATGACTGTCAAAAGTTTCACCGTCCTTTCGGATTGGACGTAAAGCCGTTGGTCCCCTTGGTACTTTTCGGTAGGAGTAGGCTATGTGCCGGTACCGGGTTTCCCCTCCTCCCTTCTCTATTAAATTTGCACTAGTGGGCTACATTGCCTGTTGCAAATAGAGACATAAATAAATAAATAGATATGTGTGAGGTGGTGTGCAGTGTGCAGTGGTTGCATCTCATGTTTGTGTTTGTCAAGCGCGGTCGTACTGAGTGACTCGTGACAGACGAGATGACAAGACGCCAGCTGCTGAGACAAACAGACTCCGTGATCGAGGATCCGTCTGGGGGCGCAACAATCTCGACCACGCTCTCTACGTCTCAGACGAGCAGTGGTGAGAGAGGACGATGAAGGACGATTACAGAAACCCCATGCCTACTGCGGGATTCGAACCCACGTCCTCGTAGAGCCATACGCTTCGGACCAGCGCCCTAATCGTATGTGTCACCGTGGACGACATCGAACCCACGTCCTCTGAGCCATACGCTTCGGACCAGCGTTCTAATCGTATGTGCCACCGCGGACGACATCGAACCCACGTCCTCTGAGCCATACGCTTCGGCCCAGCGCCCTAATCGTATGTGCCGCCGTGGACGACATCGAACCCACGTCCTCGTAGAGTCATACGCATCGGACCAGCGCCCTAATCGTATGTGTCGCCGTGGACGACATCGAACCCACGTCCTCGTAGAGCCATACGCTTCGGACCAGCGCCCTAATCGTATGTGCCACCGTGGACGACATCGAACCCACGTCCTCTGAGCCATACGCTTCGGCCCAGCGCCCTAATCGTATGTGCCGCCGTGGACGACATCGAACCCACGTCCTCGTAGAGCCATACGCTTCGGACCAGCGCCCTAATCGTATGTGTCACCGTGGACGACATCGAACCCACGTCCTCGTAGAGTCATACGCATCGGACCAGCGCCCTAATCGTATGTGTCGCCGTGGACGACATCGAACCCACGTCCTCGTAGAGACATACGCTTCGGCCCATCGCCCTAATCGTATGTGTCGCCGTGGACGACATCGAACCCACGTCCTCGTAGAGACATACGCTTCGGACCAGCGCCCTAATCGTATGTGCCACCGTGGACGACATCGAACCCACGTCCTCGTAGAGTCATACGCTTCGGACCAGCGCCCTAATCGTATGTGCCATCGCGGATGGAGTTAAGACTGCATACAACACTTTTCTATCATTGCCAATATGTAAGATTTGGATGACATTTTCTCTTGCAAAACTGTTAGTCAACAATTTCGGACATTTGAATTATGTATTATTTAAAAATTTGTCTCCGTCTTCTGGATAGTGCCTTATACCCCTTTTGCGTGCGATCTCAATTTGATAGATCCCTCCGTGTAGCCAGAGTTGGCCTACCCCTCTCCACACGTTTAGGGCAGAGGTCTTCAGTTCAGCCCCCTGGACCGTGTATATTGACATAAGTTGACATTTTATATGTGTTGGTAGTGGTGGACTCATCCATCCAAGGCAGACAATGGAGCTGGGTTTGTTGCCACAACCTCTTTGTAGCTTCATCCTATACAATTACAATATAAATTATTGATTATTAACTTCTTTGTCATCTTTCAATCACGAAAATCTGGCACTGTAGTGTAAAATCACAGATAGTCTATTATCTGTGGTAAAACGTATAAAAATTTTACACTGCGCATTTAAATATGCCCATGAACAAGTCGTTTCCAAATGAATAGCCTCTAGAATGAATTATTTAAAATCCAAATCTTTCGAGCAATAATAATACATTTACAATATTATTAGAAAAAAATGCATTGTGAAAAAATAATTGTAAAAGTTTATGCATTAATTAATTAATTGTTTGTTATTTCTTTGAATTGCTTCCAATGATCCAGATCAAACCCAATACAAATCTGTATATGTTTAAAGAAAGTTAGTGCGCGTGCATGTGCGTGTGCCCTTTGCACAACGACATTCGAGTTAGTTTTGGCCGCTAAGGCTAAAAATTAGCATTTTAATTAATTTAAATTACCCCGAATGTGAAAACATGGCAGACAAAAATAATGATAAAAAAGTGGCATTTCGTAATTGGTGGTGAGTTGGAGTGCGTGCAACCCTGCTAATGGTCCTCCAGGTCCAGCTAGCTGCTAGGTAGAGCTCAGATGGAGCCGCGCGACCTTGGCTAAGGAATCTCACCTACCTACCTACCATACCGTTCTTCCTTTTTCAATCGAATTGATATTCCTGTGCCGTTCGTCGACATTTTACGACTGCTTTCAGCTACGTAATATCCCCACAGTGTACTTGACGGAATTCATATTAAATAGTGGAGTTTAGAAACTAATTTGTAATCAGAAGAGCGCTGGAGGTATGTTACTCACCCTTGTCACCGGATTCCAACATTTTGACTTATACTTATTTACATTTGACTAGTGGTAATAAAGTAAACCCAGCAACTGCAAATAATTTCAAGTGGAGAGTGTATAATTAGCAGGGAATGATTGAGGGGACCATGGCACAGCACAGAGGGAGTTCCCCACCATACAGGTGCTGCTTGGTTTCAGTGACCCCTTGTTAGGATCATGTTTTAAATGCCAAATCTGCAAAATGTAACAATGTTGTTAGCACGTCACCACTGTCTTACTCGCCACATGTATGCCTGCATGGATGGTCAATTCAATAGTGAGCACATCGACTTTTACACCTACCCTTCCAACCCAACCCACACATCCCGAACATACATTTTTTTGTCTGACTTTAAATTTTATCAAATGCCAAAAAAATTGGTGTGTTAGCTCTTTTGTTTATATGTTTCCATTACTAGATACACAAATAACAAATTTTAACACCATTTGTTTTTAAAAGAATTTTGAAAATAATAATTGAATCCATCATAATGGGAGAAGAGAAGCAAAAATAGAAAATGTATTGTATTTTGTATAAGTGGGTACTTATGTGTATATTTCTGTAATATTGATTCAATATTTTTGTCGTCGTGGTATTTTCCATTATCGTTGTTTATGTAACTAGGAAAACGCTTAAGTCCCGCCGCGTTGTTGGATGAGCGTAATTGGTGCATTGAGCTGCCATGTGTTACGCGGATTTTCTGTTGTTCTGTGAAAAAATCATTACTTAGTCGAAGATTTTTTTTAAATTAAATTAAATTAAATAAAAAATAACTTAATTTTTTTAATTAATTGTAATTTTAAACAAAGAAAAAAATCGTAAAATTGCAATTTTCATAAGAAATAAATATTCGATTGCGCTCAAATTTAACACGAATATATTAATTCATGAAATTAAGGTTCTGTGAAAAAATAATTACAATAGGATAAGCATGTAGGTGTAATAAGTCAAGAATTGTTAAAAAAGAAAAAAAAACGTAAAATTCGATTTTCATGAGATATTTTCGATTACGCTCAAATTTCGCACGAATAATGCCTAATCATGAAATTAAGGTTCTTGTGAAAACATTACAATCGTTAAAGCCATGTAGTGTTGAAGTCGAGAAAGTTTTAAATGAAAAAATTTTAAACTCGCTTTTTAAGACCAAAAATTCCCGATTTTTCGCTCAAAACTGGCAGTTCTAAGTTCAAGATATTTCGAGGCTTCCATTTAAATTTCATCATCGCAATCGAGTATCGTTTAAGCCGGAATTGTGGAAAAAAGACAAAAATACAGAAAGGAAAGAAAGAAGAAAGAAAGAAAAAAGAAGAAAGAAAGATGAAAAAAACATTCGGATTTTTTTCTCAGTGTTAGTGAATGGATCTCGCTTCGCTCGCTAGCTCATCCAATGAGTGCAACATAAATTAATAATGTATAATATCGACCCTTTTTCAACTAAGTCGATATGGGATGGAAAAGTTTCACCCTCTTTGCCTCCGGGCTGTATTCAACCGGCTAGTTATGCCGTGCGCTGTCTCCCACATCTCTTTTCTTCCTCTCATCATCTACTTCACTTTCTTCCTCTACACTTCTTCTTCCTCAGACCTTCCTCTCCACAGTTTTATGTCACATTTTTCGTTCTTCCCAACATCTTTCCTGGTTAATCCTTTCCCAAGCTGCATTTCTCCTTTTCAAATCTATTGCTATATAATTTCTGTCTAAAGTACTAACATATGTATATAAAATTATTGATTTAAAAAAATAGATTTAGAGATGTCATTGGCACGAGAAAATTATAATATCTATAAAGGAACCAAACACATTAAAATCGTTGTTATGCTTATCTAATAATTTTGCCAATCCAGCACGACTGCATTGGTTCGAAGGGAACTTACCAACATCATTAACTATCTTGCAAAGATTGTTGGTTTTCAAGTAGCTTTTCAGGAACTATCTATACATGAAATATTGGAACGCTTCACCTGTCGTACATGGTTATACTAAGTTTAAAAATACGGAACAGAATGATCTAGGCCCGGGGTAGAATTTAGCCAGGGTATTTCTCTGCCGATCACACAAGGTAAAAAAAGAAGCAAATTCCATCCCACAAACAAAAACAAAAACTTGAGGCGAGCTCTAGCAGTCGTTGTCGGGACCGGACAACCATACGAACAATTACAAAGACGATAGCGATGTGAGAAACTCCCCTTTCATAAGGGTCTGTCCTCACATCTGGCCCCTAGACTAGAGTGGCGCATAATTACCTAACGGTTGGCGCGCCTGAATGGTGTGGGCTTCCCTGCATTGTGAGGCGTGATGGTGGCGACGTGGGGGCTAGAGCTGGAAGGCTAGAAAATTAGACGAAACAGACAGTTGAAATCACTGCGAGACAAAGTGGATACAGAGAACGGATGTCTGCTACGTCTGAAGTGGAAGCTGAATCACGAGGAGGTCCGCGACCAGCGAATGCAAAATGCAACTTGCAAATGATAGTAAGTAGGAACGTACATAATGTCACGAGATACGAGTCGGAAAGAGAACTAAGCGAAGAAGTGATTGTATAGATGAAAACATGTGACGAACAGTATGGTCAGAATAACAACTAAATAGGACAACATTCACATGAACGACATATACAAAGTTTGACGTGAACGTTGAATCCGAGCATGAGCAGCGTTTGCTCTTTGTGCTATTTACCTAAATCAATGAGCAAGATCATTGTGGTGCAATTTCATGACCATGTGGGTCATTTTGGGCCCTGAAGAGTAGTCTGCAAGATCATAGAAAATTATTGATTTGCAGGAATGCAAAGATATGTTAGAAGGTACATCTCAATGTGTTAAGAATGATTGATGCATAAGGCGATGGGAGGAAAACCACCCGGAAGAAGGCCTTTTGATGAAATTCATATTGATCATCTTGATTGGGATTCTGACATAGCTGTAATCAAAACAAACCTGAACTGCGCTATTAACAAGACAACAGACAAAACTCCATTTAACTGTTGCAAGGATACAAGACTTGCTTTCACGATGGATTAATAGGCTACGACTTCTAATCTTGCTACTAGAAAATGAAGAATGGCAGGATCCACATGAGCTTCGAGAAACGGCAATAAAGAAAAGTGCAGAAGGTCCAGAGAAAATGAAAAGGTATTATAATAAGCATCATCACGACAATAAGAAATGTATGGTTAGGTTAGCTTAGAATTAAGCATGTACACATGTGTATTTACATGTACTGACATGTACAATACCGGGTCTGAAACCCTCAAATGTAGGGTGATTTTAATTTAATACCAGGGAGAAAAACGCGTTTTGACAAGTTGGCAGGGTAGGTTGTGGGGGGCATTGAGAATGTAGAGTTGACAGGCATTCTGTCGTGATGAACCCTATCTCAAGTACATGAGATGAGACTTGTGGGCGTGATCTATGGGTAGAGCAGTAGGCAGTTCGGGCCCCTAGACCCGTCTTTTCTTAGCTGATGTGCTGGTCCTGGCGATGATGCATTTCTTTGCTTTCGGAGATCGAGCCCTCACCACAGCAAAATATGAAATTGGACGATGATAGTTGTCGAATGAGGTGGGGATGAAAAGCCTTTGGGCACGAGCTTTAAGGATGAGGGAATTGCTGTCCAAAGCAGTGTAAAACGTTTTTTAATAATTTTGTCATGTGTTCATGTACAATCGGTTATCCAAGAGTAGTATGTAGGTGAGGGATGGGTGAAGACCGAAGCATACTGCTCACGATACGAAGAGATTTGTAGTATTTGTAATTAATCGATGTGTGACGGTGCTGCTCCGCCGCATTATAGGGTAGACGTACGTGAAAGTTGGAATATGGGTGTAGATCCGGAAGTGGTCAGGTAGAGCTTTTGACTTGGAGCGCATGAGAGATTTTAGGGAAAAGATTTTGCCTGTTGCACGGGCTGGGGCTTTCCACGATAGGCGTCGATCCAACAGGACTCTGAGATAAGGTTAAGAAGCTGCCCAGGGTACTGTTTAGCCCTGACCCCCTGACTTTGTGGGGTGGGTTCTCTTTTCAACGTGAAAAGTGTAGCTGAAGTCTTTTCGGCATCAAGTGTCAGACGCCACTGACCATACCATGTAGCTATGATGTTGATTCTTTTCTGTTATTTTTTGGCTGTGTTGGCGCAAAGGCGAGAGAAATCTACGAGCGACCTAGAGTTATAGTTGAGAAAGTTCTAAAACTTCACTAGGTAATGGAGTTGTAGCTCCAGGTAAGTGAACTGTATGGAGGAGAATAGATGGAAATATAGGTTAGATATAACCAGAAGAATAGTGCCGTGAACAGAGCTATTAATCACTTGCATGATTAGACGTGTTGTTGGACGTACGCAGACGACGTGGCTGTCGGCAAACACGGGCGGGCAAGCCGTACTACACTGAGTGCGTAGCACAGCGTGGAATGGTGCAATAGTTTAAAAACTTACACCAAAACTTGCGAGAGTAATGTTAGCATAATATAAATAATCACAAGTGAATTTGCCCAGAGAGAGGCGAGAGTTTTGAGAGGAATGCACATGCAGTGGGTATATAACGTGGCGAGGTAGTTGAGTCACTGCACTTCAAACACACAATGTACGTGACACATGGAGAGTTGATTGCGCTAGGCACCGAGAGCTGAGAGCGGTGACAATCTCAGTGCGGACGAGAAAGTCTCAGTCAGCATTTTGTGAATAGCAGATGCCCACGGCCTCTATAGGTGAGGATGTGAATTAGGAAGTGAAAGGTATATTCAAACAAAGCGCAAACATACCGGCCACCAAAATGAAGTGACATTTTCATGGCTATTTTCACGTAGAACAAAAAATAGAGTCAAAGAGTTTGTTTAAAAAGCAAGATAGGTCAGACGAGAAAAGAGTAAAAGAGGGTTCTTAGCAGAATTTCTATGTGAACTAAAAATAAAGAAAAGTGTACAAGAGAGATGCTGTGCAATTATGCAACAGTGAGGGTGATGAGTTTGTTGACGGGTCGAGTATACGAGCCTGATGAGGTACGTATAGAGGCGACACGAGCAATGCCATAGCGACCAGGGTGCAGATTGGTGATGGGCCCTATTGGCCAATTTAGGGGGGTGCTTGAAGCTTCAAGCAAGAAAACCACATCTCCAACTTGGAGGTTTGGGTTGTTTCTGGTCCATTTTCCGCGTTGTACTCCCGGGACCAACGGGTACAGAATGCTTGGTGTAGTTGCCTCACGCGGTGCCAGCGTGACAGGTGCGATGTGTTGTCCGGCTCGATGCGTTCGGGCGGGGCAAGTAACGGTGCACCAGTCAGAAAGTGACTTGGGCTAAGATAGTCGGTCCATCAGCTGGGTCTTGAGGCGTAGCACACAGAGGGCGGCTATTCAGAATAGCCTCGATGCGTGAGAATAGAGTGGCATATTCTTCATGCGTGTGAGGAGTGTCAGAGATGAGGCGACAGAGAAGAGACTTAGCTGATTTTACTGCCGCTTCCCATAGGCCACCGAAGTTTGGTGCATAGGGGGGATTGAAGTGCCATTGGATTTCTTGACTTGCTGAGAGTCAGAGATCGAGGTTTCAGATTTGTCGAGGAAAGTCTTGAACTTCACGAATGTGACGAGTAGCACCCACATAGTTGCGTCCACAATCAGAGTAGATATGTGCTGGCAGACCTCAACGCGAGATGAATCTATCAAATGCAGATAGAAAAGCTTCTGTAGAAAGCTCAGAAACCATTTCCAGATGTACAGCTTTGGTAGTCATGCATAAGAATAAGCATAAGTAGCCCTTCGTACTTGGAGCATTTCTGCGGTTGCCTGGGTCACTCTCTTGCATGAAAGCACGTGAGGGCTGTATGCGAACTGTTGGGAGGTCAGTCATATTGGGTTGCTGAGGCTTTGCACGGAACTTGTGGCAAGTGAGACACCTATGGATGCGCTGTCAGAGCAGTCCGCGGAGAGATACGATCCAATAACGTTTTTGGATCAGCGACTGCACTGTCCGAGGTCCGGAATGGAGTGAAACGAGTCACAGATGAGAGCTGAGAGATGGGCCTGTTTGGGGAGAAGAATCGGTGAGCGTGATTCTTCTGGTAGCAGAGAGTGGCGGAGCCTCCCGGCCACCCTGAGAAGCCCTGTTGCATCGATGATTGAGCTCAGGGACGCGAGACTAGACGATCCAGCCTGATTGTGGGACAATGTGCGGAGCTCATCTGCATAGTAGTGTTGTTGAGTAATTCTAATCAATAGATTAAGAGCGTCGTACAACTCAGACGGTTGCAGAGGCCTTGAGGGAGGTTCAGCGTAAGTACGTTTGGCTAACAGGAGTCGAGTGAATCATATGACTTGGCCAAATACACACTGAGTGAGGAGCAGTGTCGAGAACTTCTCCAGACACGTGAGTAGAGGATCTGTTGCTGCTTGTGCAATGAGAGCGGTGGCTTAAGTCTTTACTTCAGGCAGATCGAGGTGAGAGTCTGTAGTGAGGCCAGAGCGGGGCCACATTTCTGCTGGTGAGCACAAAAACGAAGGTCCAGTCAACCACAGAGGGTGAGTCATCAGTTCAGAGGGAAGTAAATCATGAGACGCGCAGTCTGCAGGGTTTTCTTCTGATGCGACATGAGGTCAATCGGTATGGCTTCAGGTCTCCAAAACTTTAACCACACGGTTTGCCACAAAAGTTTTGAGACAATGAGACCGAGTGGCAAGCCAGGCCAGAAACGATCATGGAGTCCGTGTATAGAGACACGGAATCCAGAGTGAGAGCTTTGAGAGAAGGCAAGATCGTCTGAACGAGCCGAGATAGCAAGAGCGCGGATAACAACCCCAGCTTTGGTATTGTCAATGACTTCAGAGGAGCGACCTTACTTCTTGCGCGCAGTAGAGTAGTATGAGAGGTGGATTCGCGTTGCGTGTGCAGATAGAGAACTGCAGCAAAACTCTTCTCTGAGGCATCACAGAAACCAACCAGCCTGTGGACACCATGACTGTCTTGGAAAGCTCGTGGCATCCGAAACGAGGTGAGCTGAGATATGTCGGCCACTGCACACAACCAACTTTGAGTGAGCTGGTCAGGGAGTGGGTCATCCCTTTGTAGAGGGAGTAACCAGAGTTGTTGCAGAAACATCTTCATACGGGCAGGCAGGATGTACTACACTGGGTGCGTAGCACAGTGTGGAATGGTGCACTAGTTTAAAATCTTACACTCAAACTTGCGAGAGTAATGTTAACATAATGTAAATAAACATACGTGAATTTGACCAGAGGGAGGCGAGAGTTTTGAGAGGAATGCACATGTAGTAGGTATAACGTGGCGAGGTAGGTGACACACTTGAGTCACTGCACTTCACACACACAATGTTCGTGACGCATGGAGAGTTGGTTGCGCTAGGCACCGAGAGCTGACCGTGGTGACAATCTCAGAGCGGACGAGAAGGTCTCAGTCAGCATTTTGTGAATAACAGATGCCCACGGCCTCTATAGGTGAGGATGTGAATTATTAAGTGAGACGTATATTCAAACATGGCGGGAACAAGCTGCAAGTGAGGCATTCCTTGAGGTTGCTGAAATGGCGTCGTCGTCAGCAAAGAGGTGGACTATGACGCTATGTGGAAGAGAAGGCATATGTTCGGAGTAGATGTTGAACAGTGTAGGATTGAGAACTGAGCCACAGTCTATCCATCCAGTCCAACAATAGGTGGTATGTTATTGCAGTACCACCTCCTCTACCCCGTGGTGATGGTGATTGTCGATCTGTTTGTATAATACTAGGCCGCTTCGCGAACGCTTTCTCCAGTCGCGTTGATGGATGAGCTTTTTTTTGGAATATTTCTGTCCAATGATTACGTTTTTATGTGGAATCTCCTTACGTTTTCTATAGTTACTTGATATTACTTGTTCATTATACACCTGTAACAGGCTTATATTAAAACCTTTATTTCTATGAATTTTGACCAACTTTTTCAACTTTTTATTTCAAGAGGCACTACATCACCATAATCTTTATGTCAATTTAAAATATGAACGCTGTAGCCCCACCCGTTTGGTCCAAATCGGCCCAAATATCACGAAAATTTCGTATTAAAAACCAGAGAAAAAATCGTAAAAGCACGATTTCTATAAGAAATATTTTTTCAAATGTCTCTAAAATCATAACATAAATGATTTCAGTGATTTTAAACGTTCCTATATAGTTTCATCAATATCGGAGTAGCCGTTTGCCAAATATCACGAAAATATCGCACTAAAAATCGAAAAAAATCGTAAAAGTATGATATTTATGAGTAATATTTCTTCGATTGTACCCAAAAACAATACAGCTCCAAGTTCAGAGATTTCGAAGGTCCCCTCCAATTTTCATCAAGATCGCATATGCCGTTTGTCCGGTAGAGAGCGAACAAACAGACAAAAAAAAAAAAAAAAAAACACCAGAGCTATTTTTCTTGGGATAACGTAAGTAAAAAACAAACAAAAAAACACAAAGTCAAATTGAAGTCTTCGCTTCGCTCATCCAATCATAGCCTGGGGCATGCCAGTGGTCTGATGGGGAGGTTTTTATTCAATAGTGTAACTCCATTAGATAGTAATTTGATTACGTGAAAAGTTCTGGTGTTTTGTTACAATTCCACCATTTGCGTGGAATGGTCTTGGTCATTTTTGTTATGCACAGAACACATGGCTTGGAAAAAAACAAATAATGTGGCTATAACTGGACCTGTGGATAAGGAAATAAGGCTAGTGGCAGAGTATGAACTATATACCATACTTGAGGTCGGGTAGACTGCTCATTAGGGCTATGTAGAGTTGTGTTCCTCGAGGTCGGAGGATAGGCCTGAGGTGTTCGGGGTACTGGTTAAAGTACTGGACGATTATTTAGTATATTAGCGAACGAGTTATGTGGTGTGACTTGGGCGAAGGTTTGGGTCTGTGGGCTCGGAATCGCAGATTTGTTGTTGTTTCTTTTGCCTTGCGAGATTGCACGAGAGGGTTGCGCATCAAATGCTGTGAGATATGATGGGCATCGTCAATATGAGGATGGTTGTGACTACAGTTTAATGCATGTGGCTGGAACATCTATCTGGTGATTTAGAACATCTTTCGATGGATGAGAACGGGTGAATTTGAAGCAGACTGGCATTTGGTTACAAAAGATGGAGGAGTGGCCAAACTGTTGACAATTAAAGCACTGCCGTTGTCCCTTGGGTCCACCTTAACGCTCTATCGTTACCTTGAGGAAACATACCTTTCCGATTAGGTGGATGGGGTGATCTTGTTTGGCATTCATTTGGGTGTGGTAACAACAAACCGAGGCATCGGTCGCTGGGAACCCGGATGGACAATTTGGACATTGACTAATTGGTTCTTGGGGGAAACGTAGTTTTTCTTCAGTTGGCAGCGTTGCCGAGAGGCCACGGAGGACAGTCTTCTTTTGTCAAAGATTGTCGGTGGGGAAGGTGTGAAACATGATCTCGTCCTTGAGGAAGTGTCTGACTAATTGATCGTAAGTAACTCGAGTGTCAGCTCTTACTCTAAAGATATCGCTAGAGGATGATATTTCGAAGTTGCCTGTCTTGGCTTTTTTGAGGAGTGTGAGTAGGTGTTTGTAGGTAGGAAAATCATAGACAGTAATAGGAGGTGTTCTGGTGGAGGTTGATGCAGGTGTGCGTTGAGGGCGAGTGGATTTTGTGGTGCCAGCAGTGGCAGAATTTTTGTGTGGGTGATTCAATGAGCTAGCTGACGACGAAATTGAGCGTTGGTTAATAAGACCACTCGCTCCTTGCAATCGTCCATGAGTTCAGCGTTTGAATCGTCACGTTCATCATCACAGTGGCAATCGGTAAAGTTTGTTCATTCAAACGGTTCCGAGATACGAGATAAGAATGAGAAAATTTCAAATTATGTCTCCTATTCATGTATGATGGCTAGCTAGCATCTTGAGTCAGGTATGATCTTGCAGGTAGCTACAGGGTAGTAAAACCTAAATGCAGTAGTGGGGTAAATGGTCAGTGTACTTTCAGATGCGCGAGATAGCAGATCTTAATGTTCGTTGTGTAGACACCCTGTGGAAGGAGGGGTCAACTCAGTCTCTTTGTATATTTGGCTAAACATTGATTTCTTGCATCCTATTAGTTGAAATTCACATACTCGTGCTGTGATTGGTAGATAGCCGTCTCTTGGACTCCACGTAGAGTACCTTTACATGTCGATTGCTGTCGCCAGACACTTGTCGCAATCATACCACAAAAGGCTGCTTATAAGTTCCTAGGGATCTTAGATCTTGTACCTCGGAACCGTTCAAATGAATAAACTTTACGTACATAACACTGTTGGCTGGAAGAAGAGGCCTGGGTCCTGGGGCTCGCATCTGTAGATATTGTAGAGGAAGTAGTGCCCTGTCTGTTGCTCTACTTTGTAGTGTTTTGCTAGATAAGTTATTTTAGTATCATCAATCGTTTCTGTTGTACTTAAGAGCGTAGTTGTCCCTTTTCCCTTCAGTGGGAATGTGGTCCACAGGTTTGGATGGAGTGGTGTTGCAGAGTGCCTCCCAATGGCTGGTTGGAGGACAGCACGGTGATAATTTGGTTCTGATGGGTACGAAATCGTATTTTCCCTGGACGTACAAGGAGCACTGTCTACAGCTATCTGAATTGATATTTTTGGTGTGTTAGGGGTAACAAACTCTGTACCCCTCGACGTGGTTCATTGATGGTTTATAAATAATAAGAATGCCTTTGCATCAGCGGAGGTGACGACACTAATATTGTTGTCGATTACGTTTCCGAGTTCAGGTTTGAGAGAACACGATGAGCACGATGCGGTACAACGCTGATGTGTGTAGGCACCCAAGTCTCGAGGCACGCTGATGTGTGTAGGCACCCAAGTCTTGAGGCACGCTGATGTGTGTAGGCACCCAAGTCTTGAGGCACGCTGATGTGTGTAGGCACCCAAGTCTCGAGGCACGCTGATGTGTGTAGGCACCCAAGTCTTGAGGCACGCTGATGTGTGTAGGCACCCAAGTTTTGAGGCACGCTATGTGGTATGGCACCCAAGTCTTAGAGCACGCTGATGGTGTAGGCACCAATCTGAGGCACGTGATGTGATTGGCCCCCAGTCTAGAGGCACGCAGATGTGTGAGGCACCCTAGTTGGAGACCGCTGTGTGTGTAGGACCCAAGTCTCGAGCACGCTGAGTGTTAGGCACCCTATCTCGAACACGTGATGTCGTGTAGGCACCCAAGTCTTGAGCACTGCTGATGTGTAGGCACCCAATCTTGAGGCACGCTGATGTGTGTAGGACCCATAGCTTGAGGCAACGTGATGTGTGTGGCACCCAAGTCTTCAGGCGCGTAGGAAGGGTGGACTGGGTGAGTTTCCCCCCCCACTTTTTACCGTGACCCCCCACTTCAATCTTAAATTCAGTCTCGCCGTAAATACGCACGAAACAAATTCTGAATACGAGTTTCAATTGAATTTCCGCACTGTGATTCTTGTTTTGTAAATAGATAAAATTACATATAATTCCATATGCGTCGGGAGTTGTGACACGGTATAGCGTCCGTATCTGGGTACTGGGGTGTGTTTAACGAAAGACTTGTTTGTGTGTGGTTAGGTAAGTGATGACTTGGACACTGACAGTGGAAGGAAGGAGAACCTCAGAATATGAGAAAATACCTCAGCTCTTTGTAACTGGTCCAAAGCCATGCTGGTCAATCTTAACTATTCGCAATTATTTAGTTTCTAGTTTTTACTGTACAAAAAATTACATTAATTTGGTATTGGCATTCAGTCACCGATTTTTTCTAGAGCACCAAACACACTCTAAATCCTAATTCAAAATTTTCGCCTCGGCGCTTTGTTGGTTGGGGGGCTTCGCCCCCCAACCCCCCGTGTTGGCAGCGATTTGTTGTTCCCCCCCCCTCGAAAGGGAGTCCTACCGCCTGCAATCTTGAGGCACGCTGATGTGTGTAGGCACCCAAGTCTTTAGGCACGCTGATGTGTGTAGGCACCCAAGTCTTGATGCAGGGGCTTCGTTCACTTGCTCGCCGAGTCTTCCACGCCACGTTCCTCTGCGCCTGACGCTGACAGCCACCAAGGACGACTACTAGTTCTTCCCACACAACACACTTCGGCCAGCCTTGTTGTTCTTGTCTACCTTTTTGGCGAGACCAATGGACCCAACTTCCGGTTAGCTAGCTCGGCTGAGCGGCTCCAGCTCTCATCTCGTATCGAAGGATTTGCATCTTGGCCCGGGCAGACACAATCCATGGTGCGACTGCGACCTGATTGGCTTAGCGTTAGATTACTCGACTATGTTGAGATTTCAACCAATCCCTGGGTCAGTTCATGTCACACGCATAATTACAAAACATGTCACTAAATGGATGGGTATTCAATCACCCAGTTTTTACTTTTTTGCAGGATGTTGCAATTTCCTAATTTGAGTGAAAGCTTTTTGGGAAACCTAGGTACGGGGGTTGTGGGGCTTACTCCCAAAAACGCAATTTAGCGGTGCTCAGTCTTGAAATGCGTAGGTGCACGCCCACCTTGAATGGAGGTTGCTATTTCGTTATAATGTACAAGCGCAATTGCGCATGTTATTTACACTAGTATTTCGACATAAAATTAGCAAACCTTGGTGGACATTTGCTTGCTATAGCGAATAGATTGCACCGAAATAACCTTGAAGACGGATCTTTGATTGATGTTGCTATACATAAATTACGCCGTGAGGCCTTACTTATTTATTAACATCGCTCCGAATTTCAATAATTACATACATTGCTGGATAGTTGAAGCACAGATAATATATTACACTTCAATCTATGGCTGGAGTATATTTAAACGTCGTATCGAGTTCTGGTTTGCACCAAAATGTCAAGTTAGAATGTGTGGTGCGATCGGAGCACATTTTGCAAAGAGTGCTTACTTGCTTATTAACTAACCGCAAATATGCCACCAAACAGGTAAAGCTGTAGTAATGTCCCAACTTGCGTAGGAGACAAATGTTTGAAATGTGCTGGTTATAAAGTGATCCAGACAATATGTGAAATTATATGGTATTGTTGATTCTGGCGTTGATCCGCGGGTGTTCGCACTGTCCATACCACTGATTGCTATATTTCCTATTAAAAATATCGATCTTTGGTTGGTTATCGCTCACTCGTCGATTGCGTCGGGGCCTAGAGGGTAGGCTTAGTCGCTTTGATTTACTGTCCCCCACTAAAAATCAGTTGTTATATAACTGAGTGAGTAGACTCTAAATACAATTTATTTATTTATTTGTTTAGCTGTATTTTGCTGATCGTTCGAATTAATTTTTAAATTGACTTTGTATATAAACCCAAAAAATATTTTTTACCACAATCTATAGCGCAATACTACACTTAAATGACCATTTAAAAAATTATATCTTGAAACTATGATTTTATATGAATTTTTCAAATTTTTTTAATCCAGAAAAACGCAAAAATTGGCGATTTGGGAATTTTTTTAAATCGGCTTTAACCTGCATGTTTTTTATTCCACATAGATAATAAAGCATCATACCAATCTATAAAGGCCCTTTGTAACATCGTGTATTGGAACTGGACACAAATATACTCTCAAACACGCAAAAATATGCATTCCAAAATCACATCAGTAGTCTAGAAGTCACCCTGGACGGCTAGAAATAGATTTGACGTCAATCACCGGTGGCGATAACCTGAGGCCCTGGGTACACTCTGGACGGCTGACCACCACCCAACAGTGTGAGGCCTTTAACCCCTCCCCCTCCCCCTCCCCCTCAAACACCACCACCACCACCACCACCCAACAGTGTGACGTCATAATTTATTTAATCATATTTTTTGGAACGTAGCCGACATCTTCGACTGAACATTTATAGTTTAATGAACTCATATATATTTAATATAATTTTTCCAAGTGATTTCCAATTGTAAAAAAGTTGGGGGTGCTGGGATTCGAACCTGGGTCCTTCATTACCACAGTCACGCACTCTAACCATTAGACCACGACTGCTCATGGTGATATGACGAAGATGACTGACGTATATTATGACTTTCTCTTTGAGCACTTGCCTCTTCCCCCTCCACCTCACCTCTTCACCAAGCTTACGTTCGCGTCCAGAGTACATCAGACATGATGCATGCGTTCAATATAATAATTGCTGTAGGCCTAACGGTTCTCTGTGACAAATATATATTGAGGTCAAGAAATTATTGAGGTATAGCTCAGTCTCAAGTATGTAGGCATATATAAAATAAATGAATACGACTGTAAAAGAATTATAAACAAACAAATACATTCAAAATCACACGTAGATAATATACAACATAGCTACGTACAAATTAAATACACTCACACCCTAGACCACAGCACGCATCACTCATCTCATTTCAATAATAAATAAATAAAAACTCACACGTACATACACTCATACACTTATAAGCAAATACATACCCATATACTCATACATGCAGCTACAACAACAACAACAACAACAACAACAACAACAACAACACCAACAACAACAACACCACCACCACCCCCACCCCCAAACAACCCCAAACAACAACACAAACCCCCACCACCACCACCAAAAACCCCAAACAAAAACCCCACACCACCACCACCCCCCAAAAACACCAACAACAAAAACCCAACACAAAACACCACCACCACCACCACCCCCAACCCCACCCCCAACCAACAACACCCCCACCAAAAACACCAAAAACACAACACCACCACCACCACCCACCAAAAACATCAACAAAAACAACAACAACAACAAAAACAACAACAACAACAAAAACCAACAACACAACAACAACAAAACAACAACAAAAATCGCACATACAAATACAACTACGTACAACCCAAAAACTGATATACTTTTGTGTTTTAAAAAAAAAAAAAACGTACACTAACCAACAAATAATTCTCATATTTCTTCCCCCCCACCTCTCCCCCCTTAGCCAACTTGCGTTCACGTCCAGGGACCACAGTCGAGTTTTTCATTTCTTTAAACGCGAAACGGTTCTCTGTGAAAATATTTTTGGGTCAAAAAAATTATTGAGGTATACTCAGTTAAAGTATTAGGCTATATAAAATAAATGAATACGACTGTAAAAGAATGATAAACAAACAAATACATTCAAAAATCACACGTAGATAATATACAACATACACTCACACCCTATCACACATCACTCATCACACTCCCATCACCCCTCATCACCACCTCACTCATCCTCACCCTCATCCTCATCACTTACCACCATCATCTCACTCATCACTCATCCTTACCACTCATCACTCACTCCATCATTTTCCTCACACTCTCCTCTCACTCATCACTTACCACTCATCACTCATCATCACTCATAGTCCTTCAATCACAAAACACAAGTCCAAGCTCTCAAATACAGTCATGCATACTTGCACACGCATCACGCATCACACATCGCACACACATCACTCATCTCATTTTAATAATAATAATAATAAATAATTAAATAAATAAATAAATGTATAAATAAATAAAATACATCACAAAACATCAATCCAAGCTATATCAAATACATTCATGCACACTCGCACACATACGCGCACGCGCGCACGCGCACGCACTCACGGCTATATACTTGCAAATGCAAAATATAGATACAAATACGAAGACGTAACGAATCTAAACCTGATACATATACATTGCATATATTAAAAATACGTACACTTACTCAACAAATAATTCTCAGTAGTAGTAGTACTCCATCAATTCGCAAATATATTTTGTGGTCAAAGCTACCAAGTATAGATCCGTATTAGACTTCATTAACAATAACCAAAAAAAAAAGTAAAGTAAAAAAAAAAAAAGTAATTTAACAATTTCAAACTACACACATCAAGAACTTATAATATCCAAATAGCTGGCGGAATTATGTGTGTCAAATCAAGTCATTGTCCTTTTGAAGACTTGCAAGCCACTAGCTGAATTAACTGTACTGTGTCCGTCATATTTTAGGTCATCATTTATGCTTAAATATATTACTGAGTACTTAATAGTTGTCTATTTTCGAAATAGAGATAATGACAATGAGTATGTATGCCAGTAACATGTGCGTACACCTTTCACTTCAATGACCTCACCAGTAACATTATATACCGTAAGAAACATTGTTTCCGAAATGTATTTAACTATTTCTATCAGAGACAAAACTTTGTAATGCCATTACTCTCCAACTGGAAATAAATTAAGTAGGCAGCACATTGACCTGAAAAACAAATTTAAAATTACATCAATTTCCAACAACTGCTTTTTTAAAATTTCCATGATCGTTTTCAAAAATCGAGTTACAAATTAAGTCTTGACAATTTGGTTTATTATGCTGCATAAACGTTACCATATCTAATAATTAAGTAGTCTACACGAACGAAAAGTGTGTGTGTGAAACCACACAGATGGACAATATTTCAAATCACCACTCTCAACTTGTACTTCCTAACAAAAAAAACGAATCAGTCAAAAAAACTTTTCTCGCACCTTAATATCTTGAGCACACGATTTCAGAGGCCCCAAAAACCGAAAATACAAAAAAGCTAGCACTTCGTACTTTTTTGGCCAAATAAAAAAAAAATTCATAAAAAACATTCTCGCACTTTTTGCGTAAAAGCAAAAAAAAAAATAAAAATAAAATAAAAAAAAAAATGAAAATAATGAATTAGGCATTGGGGAAAATTTTTTTCGTTAGCAAATAAACACAATAAACTACATACTATTGTAGCATTACACACATTATTGTTTATAAAAGGTACCACAAACATGAAATGAAAAAGAAATAGGATTATGACAAAGTATCCAAATTTCCCCCAGTCTTACACAAAGCACAAATCAAAATGGTTGGAAACACATTTTTAAAACCAGATTGCTAAACAAATACATTTTTTATAATATTTTTACAAGTTAAAATACGAAAGTTTAACAAAAAAAAGTTAATTAAATTACGAAAATATACTAAAAAAATAAATTAAAAAAAATATTCAAAACCGTGACAAAAAACAAAAAATCGTAAAAAAACAAAGAAATCAATAAAAAAAAGAAAAAAAATTAAATTACAAAAAAAATGAAAGTAAATAAATGAAAAAAAAAAGTTAACAAAATGAAATTCAAAAAAAACAAAACAAATTTTAAAATTTACGAAAATATTTTAAGCAATAAAAAAAAGCAAACGTTTTCCAAGTGTATTATTATTATTATTATTATTATTATTATTATTATTATTATTATTATTATTCAATAATGAGGCCTACGTGTTAGTTTGGAAAACTTGTTACTTTTACAATTTGCTTACAAATTGATATTAAATTAAAATCTATTTAATTTATTGTTATCATATAAATAAGTATGTGCAGTGATGTGAATAAAGATTGCATGCACATTTTCATTAAAAACTATAAAAATAAAAATAAATAAAAAAAAAAATAAAAAAATTCCCGCAAAAGTTGCGATCGAATAAAAATTATTATAAAATAACGCTCACTTTCAATTTAATATTCAAATTTTTAAATTTTTGATGTAGTTATAGGCTTTACAAAAGCTTCAACTTAATAAATGCAAAATATATGTAATTTCCCTTATCTAAAATGTGATCATGTTGTTACCGTTTTTTTTTTTTTTAAAGAGCACATGATGTTCACTCTAGGCGATACAAGTGGGAAAAATAAAAAAAATACACAATGTTCACTACTAAAATAAAATAAAATAATAATAATAAATGACATTAAACTCTCTGGTGTATATCAGATAGCATGTCTACCGTCAATTGTCCTCGAACTTTGCTACTATGATGACGGGTGATTTTATAGTGCAATTTTAAAAACCCTGACGGTTTTTCCTCAGCAGTATTGAAATCATCTAATCTTCAGTATAGAAGGCACGACGGTGTATGTAACCCGTTTCACAAATCCACACATATGTTCTTCACACTTGTCCGTAGAAAGGGTTTTTTAAAAACAGAATTTTCAGTGGGGTACTAAGGCACACGCCCGCGTTGAGCCCAAAACATGCTTTTCTTTGCATGGTGATTTAACTTTTTTAACGGAAAGTAATGTTTATTATAGCAAATTTTTTGTCAAACGGAACGAGACTGTATTTTAAATAACTAACTAATTGGGCATAGCCCATACCGATAGTGGTCTGGGTTGAACTTTAAATTTGGCCGGAAAAACAGCGCATCCAGTAAACTGCCTCTGCCCCAACAAACATCGCAAGAAAATGTAAATTTTTTCACATTAGATTATAACTAAAAAACTAAAAAAATCACAAACTAGGTTCGAAAACCTTTGCTCTATAAGACTAAATCAAGTTTTTTTAACCAAAATTGTATTTTATCACGTTTGTTTGTAGTAAAGAGAGTTTTTCACGCACCATTAGAACAGGAAATTTTTTGGGCTATATCGAAGTCCTTTTATAGTTTTTGTTTATAAGTCAGAGCAACGAAAAACAAAACACAAGCAAATTTACCCAAAACGGATGCCTCGAGCCATTCGTCTTCGGCCTATTTGGGCCTCCCATAACTGACTGTGCTATGTTTGCTTTCCGATCGCATATCTTGAAGGTATGAAATTGTTATATTGGGCGTATAAGGGTTTTTCTGATCAGGGGGGTGGAAATTCCCAATATTTTAAAAGTATACAATTAATACCTGACTAAATTTTTTTTGAATCCTAACGTTATATATTATTATGAATTTATTTTTTTATTTATTTCGTTATGCTCACAATGTACGCGCGTCAACCTGTTGGACTAATACCTGTTCAATATCCCAATCAAAGAAATGTCGTCTTCCAAATAAAAAAATTAAAAATAACATAACTAAAGACTTTCATACTAAAAGGGGAAAATTGTTATTATTTCTAAGAATTAAATAGCAAACATAATTATAATAATAATTTTATTAAACTAATGCTTACCATTGCGTGACTTGTTTTGTTTTTTATATAATTTGTTATTGTCTTGCTTGTTTAATTTATATTTTTTATTTGTAGTCGCTAATTTTGATAATGGACGGGGAGATCTGACCAAAACTTTGGGTAATTAAACTTTTCAAAAAATCTACGAAAAAAATCTACGTAAAAATATATATATATAAAATTATATTATATTATAATAAATTGCAAACGGGGGATCTGGGGTTATGCCAAGATAGTCTGCTCTAAATTTAAAATTATTATCATTTTTTATTTAATTTTGTTCAATTAGGTACTCTCATGCCCTCCATTGACTCATTTTAAAGATCAATGTGAAATGCCCCTACCTTTGACTATCTTTTAATAAAATTTATATATTATTTTATTTTATATATTAGTTCATCTTTTATAGATGGAAATTCATTTTTAAACCCTTTATCCCGATATAGGAAAATTTTAATAAATTACCATCATAAATTAAATAAAATTCTCTAATTTTTTTTTGCCACTTTAATGTAAATTTCTTCCCTTTTCGAAAAAAATTTACGTTTACAATTTAATTTTTTAGCTCAACATTTCTTTAAAAAATTGTCTATTTTTTTGCTTACTTGTTTTTTAAACTGTCTAGAACATTAACTATTTATTATTATTATTATTATTATTATTATTATTATTATTATTATTATTATTATTATTGTTATAATTATTATTATTATTATTATTATTATTATTATTATTATTATTATTATTATTATTATTATTATTTTTATTATTATTATTAAACAAAAACCTTATCATAAAAAAAATAAAAACAAAAAAAAAGTTTTTTATTCAGTCTATAAAATAAAAAAATTTTTAAATAAAATAAATAAAAAAACAAAACAAAGTATATCATATTTTTAACTCAATTTATTTTGAAGTGATTTATTTAACTGAGCTTTAAATTAAACTTTTTTAAAATACACAACAATATTTTGTCATGTAAATTCAAAAAACTAAAGTGTGTACCGGTAGAAATTTACTTTTGGGAAGGTTTGTCGATTACTTATTGGTCATTGCATATTGTGCCAAACCCTATTTAAGAAGGGTTTTTGAAATTATTGGGCTACTGAATAAAAGATCATACGGGAAAGTGCAAATGCACAAAAATGATTGTCTAAACTCTCTGACATTTGTTTACCATTGTTGACAATATATATATTAAAAACTTTTAAAAGGGGGAAATATTCCTTTAAATTTTATTTCATACTGGGCCTTTAAAGACTAAATATCGTGTGAAATCTATTTTTGAGATGAGCAGCCCCATGGAGACCCCAAAGGAAGACCCTTCTGGTAAGTAAACATATAACCATTACTTTAATTACGTTTTACTGTTTATAAGCATTTCTTTATCTCATCAAAAATATTTTGTTGTTAAATGGTTTAATTTGCCAATTTTTTTTTATTTTTATTTTTGGGATCATGATGAAATCAATCTTTTTAAATTGCGCGGGTGTCGTTAAATAACTAACTAACATTCTGCAAACATTGAATTATCTGGGAAATTATCATACATTTTTTATAATTTATTTTTTTAAAATCTGATAAAGTTTAAAAATATTCCTTAAGTGTAAAAAAATTTAAAAACTAAAAGTTATTTTGTGTAATCCCTCGTGGAAATGCACTTAAAAAGTGAAATACAATTTAGGTACATTTTCATTTAAAATAGTATGCTTAAAAACTAAAACCTAATAAGTAAATCATTTTTATTATTTATCTAAATTTTTTCTGACCCTGATTAGCTTGGAATGTTAGAAAAAAATATGAAGCGTTTACTGTTTACATTTACCTTTAAAAAAATTTTCTTTCTTGCTGACTTTATCTATTGTTTCATCATCACGTGTAGTAAACGTAAATTTATTTTTAAAAAAAAAAAATCATCTCTCGTTTAAAATGGGGGACTATATTTTAAAAATTGATATATATTTTAATATTATATATATATATATATAATATATATATATATATATATATTTTTAATATCTTTCGGTAAAAAAATCACGTACAGTATTATAGAAAAAATTTTTCCCCCCAACTTTTTCAGAAAAACTATTTTTCCCCATTTTAAAAGCGAAGGTATATATGTATATACTATGCAAAATAACATAGAAAGCTGGGCTCTGTTTAATGAGTGAAAATTAAAAAGAAACATTATTTGAAAAATCAGTTATGTACAATCTAAAACGTATTTAAAGCTTCAACAAAAATATAAATGTCAGGAAGCAAAAAATAAATAAGTATTTGCTATTAAAAACAAAATTAAAAATAGCAGCAGATTAAAGTGTGCATCGGGTTTAATGTTTTTTAAAAAAAACATTGAGTTTTTAAATATATTTTCTTTTGTTTAGGTTGTATTCCCCCCTACCGTCGTTCCAAGGGGTCTTTGGACACTTTATGGGGGCAGGGCCGAGGCAGGGGAGACGGGGAGATGGAGGGCCAAGTTAACTGTCCCCAGTACATTGCACCTCATACAAATACCTGATGACTGATGGGGAAACCCCCACATATACCTTACTACCCAAAACGACAAAGGCAAAGACGGCAACGGCAACACGACGACGACGCAACACGACGGGACGCGACGCGACGATGGACCGACGACGCACAAGATGTGACTGGTCAACTGATCCACCTCGCTGCTTACCCACTAAATTTCAAGACAGATCGGGAAAAAAATTAAAAACACGGGCCTTATCACCCGACTTTAAAAACTACTTCAAAGCCCCCTATGGCCCGCTCAAACATCATTGATCTTTAGCTGAAAGAAACTGTTTAAACCAATGCTCGTGTGAAAAGTGCCAGAATCCAAAAGGGAAAAATGGTTAAGAGATATGCGGCCCGCCAAGACCGTTTGGCTAAGGCTTCGGGTCAAAAAACCAAAAGGGGAGGCTAGGAATACAAAGAAAAGAAGTAAAAAAGTGCAAAAAAATGTATTAGTTTTAAAAAATAATATGGGGATTTCAAATTTTTTAAGTTTTTGTGAAATTAGTTGGTATTTTTTTTTTTTTAAAATTTTTTTGAAAAAACTTTTACATTTTTTTTTACGGTAAGAAAAATTTTACTATCTTTTATTTAAAAAATTTTTTCGTCACGTTACGTATTAAAACTCTTTTTTTTTTTCCCTTTTAATTTTCATTTGGCCTTCTTGAAAATTTCTTAGACATTTAAAATTTGTTATTTCTCATATACCATGAATAAAAAATTATGTGCAATGAAAAAAAAATTTAAAATTTGTTGGTGTTATCCGTTTGTTCAAACATTTTTTTTTTTTTTTTTGTAGAGATATATCCTAAAACTAAAACTAATCTAATCCTAAACAAAAACCTACATTCTTGTGATATAAAAAACTTATTTAACTCATCGTCAAAAATTATTGAAAGGGAATTTTTTTAAAACCGAACTTATCCGAACCTAAACCCAAATCCTAAATTTATTGTTGATTTTATAATATGTTCACTATACTTTCTGCTGGTTTTTTAATTATTTTCTGATTGGTGTAGTAAATTTTTTCTCTTGTTTCAATGTGATCCTTAAAGTTAAGGTTTTCATTGATTTTATTTAGATCATTATTTATTTAGACAACAACAAAAACCCAACAACTTTTTAAAAAATTCCCAAATCAGATTTAACCTAACATAGTCCAAGTTTCTCCCCCGTAACCCAAACTAAAATCGACCGGTTACACAAATACTATTTTCCAATGTATCAAGTAAATAAAATAAAAAAATAATGAATAAACTAAGCTATCAGTATGAGTGTTTTTACACACTCAAAAAAAAATTTGTTTCAACACCTTTAGTTCAAAATTTTTTGATAAATGAAATGAAATAAAATTTTACCTTGTACTGCAAAAAAAAGCAAAAACATAATTCTACGTTTAATAGTAAAAAATATAATGTATATAATAAAAATAATAATAATAATAATGAAAATAATAATAATATGTTAACTTGCATCACATCGACAATTGTTAATCATTTCCTAGATAAACCGATCATTTTGCTTCATTTCAAAAAAAAAGTGTACGAATTTAATACTAAAACTTTTCATTTACTTTTTGTTTTGTTTTTTACTTGTTGAAAAGAAGAATTTTACGTTAATAGTAAAATTTTTAATCTAATTTTAAGGAATGTAAACACGAATTCACTTTGCATGGATATACACCAAGTTTTTTAAGTTCGTGTTGTCAGGGGAAAAAACTTATAGCTTTGACACTCACTCTTTTAAGGGGGTTATAAATTAAAATTTAAAAGTATTCTTTTTATTTATACACAAATAAAAAAAAAAACTTTTTCAAAAATTTTATGTGAACAAAAAAAATGATGAATACCCTCTACAATTTACTATACTTTTCTTTGTTGAAAATTTACACTATTTTTATAAATATAAATCGTATGTATACATTATTTAAAAACTTTTTTATGTCTAGAACGATTGCCCACTTATTAGTTGGTTGATGTTTAAATTATTTTTGACGTTGTATGTGCTTTTGTTTCTTGTTTTTTTGCTGACTTGAAGTTGCTATCCCATCTTTTTGACTCGTTTTTTTGTATACGGTGCTCTTTCAATTTTAATTTTTTTTGCTATTACATTATTCTGTTAAACTTAAAGAAATGTTTTATTTTGTCAACGTAAAATTAAAATTAGAATTTTTAACGTTTAGCTTTTTTCGTTGTATTGTGAATAGGTCTTTCACACAGTCATAGTATTTTTGTAGAAGGGAATAAAATTATAATGTTATTCATCAAACCTAACAGTTCAGAAAGGGCCAAGTATTTGTCACTACCGTTGGCAAAAATTTTAACTAACTGTTGGTCGTATTTAAATTCAGTGGTGCAAAAATTGTGGTGCTAAAATCAAATAAAATTAAAAATTTTTTATTGGTCCAACCCTTTAGAAAATTAAAAAAATTATTTATTGGTTATTTAAAAAAAACGTCAACCTTCTTTGAGGGTTTTGTTTTTATTGGCTCTTTGATTTCGTTCACACCCCCAAAACATTAATTTATTTATAAAACGAAAGAATTTTCAAAATCAGTAAAAAATCATTATTCACAGTCGAGCAGATCATCGAAAAGTGACGTTTCATATAATAACAGCGTATTGTATAAAGTAATATTTTACCACCATTTTGGAAACCCACAAATCGAGTCGGAGAAACCACCCTCCAATGTTTTTTCCCAAAAAAGCCGTATATTAGATTGCAGAGCAAGCGCAAACCGTCGCGTCACAAACATATTTTCAACTACCTAGCGCGAATTTATGCTGAATCTTCACCGAAAGACTTTGTTTTAACACAGTGATAAAATGTATTAAAAAAAAAGTAAAATTGTCTTGTCCAAAAATGTTAACATTGAATGATTCGAAAACTAAAATTCTTGTGGGTTTGGGTTCAAAAACACTTGCTTCCAAACCTTTTTATGATCATGATTTGAAAGGGGAAAGTTTGAATTCCCCAGTGTACATGGAAAAAATTGTTAAGGCTAGTACGACTTGCAACATTTGCGTTTATGCTTCAACCTGATGAAATAGACAGACTCTGAGAAAATATGTGTTACCCATGTGATTCTTTAAAATGTTAGGGAAAAAAAAATGATATGCTTAAAGCACTATATGATGATGATGAGAACAAGTAATTTACCTAAGTGAAATTTAATGGGAAAATTTAAAAAACTTTCTAAGTTTTTAAAAGTTTTCTACAAGAATAGAAAATTTCTTACAAATACCCTTTAGATTGTTACTGTAATTTTGTGTTAGAAGTAAAAAATAAATATATGTCATAATAAAAACTTTGAGGAGGAAAAGAAGAAAAGGGGGAACCTGTTTCTCGGGGACAATTTGTAAAAAATTCATAATATGGACTGTGTGAATGAATATTATCACAGGATTTGAAATTATCCTATACGACTTGGGCCTGAACCATTTAGGGGGTTTCTGTTAATTTGTACTTTTATTCTTTAATAAAAAAAAATTGTTAAAAGATTTACAAAGTTAATGAGTTTACTATTAAGTTATATCCCTCCAAAATCCTATTTGTCGGTATCCAGTGTCATGACATTTTTTATTGATAATAGGTGGTTGTTATTAACGGTTTATATTTCAAAAACAGATGCCTTTTCACGAATCCGTACAATACTTCATTTTAACGAAATAGAAAATACAATTTAACACCTCAGGGGGTTACTTCTGAAAAACATCTCCGTGTAATAAAATAAGAATACATGATTATTTTTAGTTTTTGTCCCAACAAAACCGTTTGTTTGGGCATTGAACGATGTGTGCTTACCCCTTTACTTTGTTATTTTATTTTAATTTTACTCATTATTTTATTTTTTTATGTGTAAACCCTGGGGTAACGTATAGTTTTAATTGATTTTTTTTGTTTCGTGTATGCGTTTTCTTCTTTGATTTATTTATTTGAATCTTTTCTGAATTTTTTTTTTTTTTTCCATTCTTTTATCTCAATATACTCCCTTTTTTACTTTTTTTTTTCAAGTCGTTTAAATATTAAATTTAGCTCTTGAATTTTTTTTGTTTTTTAATTTTTTTTATATTATTTTTAATATTTTTTGTTATTTTCTTTTCTGTCTTTAGCTTTATTTTATTTTGTTTGATGTTGTTTCGTGTAACGCGTTTTTTTTTTTTTTTTTTTTTTTTTTTTTTTTTTTTTCTTTATTTTTTTAAAGTTCTATTTAAAATCTTTTTTTTTAATTTTATTTTTTATTTACTTTTTTCCCAAATTTTTTTGTCTTAGCTTTATTTTTTTTATTTTGTTTTTATGTTGTTTGTTAATTGAATTTGTCTCGCAATTTTTATTACGTTTTGGAAACGCATATGTTTTATTGTATTTACTTTGCATCTTTTCTGTAAATTTTGTTTATTTTTTGCTTTCCTTACTTTAAAGTAATGAAATTTACTTAATTATTTTTATGTTGTTTTTTTCTTTCATTTCGTTTTGTGTAAAGTGTTTCTTTTCTTTTTTTTTACTTATCTCTTTTCTGTCTTGAGCTTTACTTTTTTTTTGTTTTTATGGTGTTTAAATAAATTAATTTCTCTCATTTATTTTTTTTTGTTTCGTGTAACGCGTTCTTTTTTTTTATTTTTTTTATTTTTTTATTTATTTATTTATTTTTTTATTTATTTATTTATTTATTTATTTATTTTTTATTTATTAAAAGTTTTTTTTTAGAATCTTTACTTTTTAAATTTTTTTTATTTACTTTTTTCCAAACTTTTCTGTCATTGTTTTTTTTTATTTTATTTTATTTTGTTTTCATGTTGTTTGTTTAAATTTAAAATTTGGTCTCGTCAATTTTATTACGTTTTGTGAAACGCATATGTTTTATTGTATTTACTTTGCATCTTTTCTGTACTTTAGTTTATTTTCTTGCTTTCCTTTCTTTAATTTAATTAAGTTAACTTTATTATGTTTCATGTTGTCTTAAGTTCTTTAATACCATTTCGTTTTGTCTAACATGTTTGTTTTATTTTATTTACTTATCATCTTTTATGTAATTCAATTTATTTTCTTTCTTCCATTCTTCTTTTCTGTCTTAAGCTCTAGTTTATTTTGTTTCGTGTTGTTTCAACAATTGAATTTATCTAATTTATTTTATTTAGTCTTAATGTAATTTTTTTTTATTTATTTTTTATTTTCAATCTTTCTGTCATTGCTTTTTTATTTTGTTTCATTTGTTTGATTAATTGAATTTGCTCGTCAATTTTTTTACGTTTTTTGAAACGCATACGTTTTTTTGTATTTCTTTGCATTTTTCTGTAATTTAGTTTTTTTTCTAGCTTTCCCTTTTTTTAATTTAAATTTAATTTACTTTATTATGTTCGTGTTGTTTTAATTTCATTAATTTCATTTTGCTTTGTGTAATATGTTTATTTTATTTTATTTACTTATCATCTTTTCTGTAATTTAATTTATTTTCTTTCTTTATTCTTTAATTTCATAAAGTTTACATTTTTTTTTTTTAATTCTGTAGTTTACCTAATTTCATAAAATTTACTTTTTTCATATGGTTTACTTAATTTACTTTACTTCGTATTTAATGTGTGTGTATGCTACAAAAGCGATGTAGTTGGTTGTGTTTATTCTGCTCGCGAGAAAAATTTATTAACAATGCTGACATTTGTTTACTTCTACGTCTGCGACAATTATTTTATGAATAGGTGTTTTTTTGGTTATTTATTTTTTGGGGCTAAAATTTGGTTGTTAGTGATGGCCCAAAAATGTTATTTATTTTGTATTTTTATTTTCAAGTATAGACGGAGTGCGTATGCGTGTGCGTGTATGCCCATACCTTTCAGACTCCTTTGGAATGTTTTGTGAATTTTTTACGGAACTTGAAATTAAAAAATAATCATTATATGCTTGCAGAGTTTATGCTGATGTGTTTGAAGAAAAATTGACCCCGATTCCTACTTATATATATAAGAAAATTTTAATATATTCTGGACGCTGAAATAATTATTAAATTTTGGGGTTTTGAAATTTATAAAAACCGAGATAAGGACGGGAATATTGCAAAAGATACTTTGAAAACTTTGATTTGAATGTTGGTCATGTTAAACCCCAAAGTACAACGGGGCGTGTGGGGGGGGGTAAACACTGTTTCTCAAATTTTCCAGGGGCAAAAAAAAAAAAAGGAAAAAAAAGGGGAGAGGGAAAAGGAAAACAAGGGGGGGCAAGGCCCCCAAAAAAACAAAAAGAAAAGATCAAAGTTTTTCCAAGGTTTTGGGGGAAAATTAAAAAGAAAGGGGGGAAAAGTTTGGGGAAAAAAAAACCCCTTTTGGGATTAAAAGGTACGTCAAACACAGTGGTCGGTTTTAAAAAATGGAAATTTTCTCACACCTAATTTTCAACCGGGACCCGCTTCCTTGGCGAACTTTTTTTTTTTTTCTCAAAAAGGGACTTTTTAAAAGTAGGGTTCCTTTCTAAGAGGTAAATTTTTTAAAAATTTCACAAAATGTTATCATATTTTGAAATTTTAAAAGGGCTTCCCAAGTGAAAACTGGGTTTTTTTTCCAAAGGAAAAAATAAATTGATATAAAGTGCTGCGTAGACAAAAGAAATAAAACTACAATTTTTAAGCTTTTTTTAAACGAACGAGAACGTTTATAAGTGAAAATCAGGAAAAGATTGTGTACGAGCTTGGTACTGCATTTATACGTTCAGAGATTGAACTTGTAACTTCTCAATTATCTGATGCAAACTATGTACCCGCATTGAATCCATGTGTGTATTGATTGTTTCTGTAATAAATTACTAGAGCATTCTAGTATTTTGAAAACCTGATTTAAGCATTGACTATTAATGTTATTAACCCTAGGACTTCCAAATCCCATATCCTTCACATTCACATAATACATGTTTGTGCTGGTCTCAATATAAAATATGTATGGTGACGTCAATCAAGCTGGTAATGGGATATTTGCGTCTCATCAGGATTGCATGACGTCATCATCATCAAGATCATCAAATTAAATGACTTGACACATTCAATTTTAAATAAATAAATATATACATATATGCATTACACTGTTGGGTAGTGGTTGTGCTTGAGTGGAGGGGGGGGAGGGGAGGGGGGAGAGTGTTACTTATAATTGTGTGAGTTTTTATGCATTACTTTGTTTTTTCGGAACTGAGTAGTTTTACTGTATTTGTTTGTTTATCATTCTTTTACAGTCGTATCATTTGTTTTATATATGCCTACATACTTGAGACTGAGCTATACCTCAATCATTTCTTGACCTCAATATATATTTGTCACAGAGAACCGTTAGGCCTACAGCAATTATTATATTGAACGCATGCATCATGTCTGATGTACTCTGGACGTGAACGTAAGCTTGATGAAGAGGTGAGGTGGAGGGGGAAGAGGCAAGTGCTGAAGAGAAAGTCATAATATACGTCAGTCATCTTCGTCACATCACCATGAGCAGTCGTGGTCTAATGGTTAGAGTGCGTGACTGTGGTAGTGAAGGACCCGGGTTCGAATCCCAGCACTCCCAACTTTTTTACAATTGGAAATCACTTGGAAAAATTATATTAAATATATATGAGTTCATTAAACTATAAATGTGCAGTCGAAGATGTCGGCTACGTTCCAAAAAATATGATTAAATAAATTATGACGTTACACTGTTGGGTGGTGGTGGTGGTGGTGGTGTTTGAAGGGGGAGGGGGAGTAGGGGAGGGGTTAAAGGCCTCACACTGTTGGGTGGTGGTCAGCCGTCCAGAGTGTACCCAGGGCCTCAGGTTATCGCCACCGGTGATTGACGTCAAATCTATTTTCAGACGTCCAGAGTGACTTCTAGACTACTCACACCCCTTCTTGGTAATCTGCATATTTTGACTGAACCACTTACCCTAATTACAAAACAAAATATAGAGGATTTACAGAAAAGGCTGTAGAGTACGTCAATAATGGCCAATATTTTTTGGATCAAAATCCTCCAAGGTCACGGGGCATAAATATCGTCCCCATGTTATTTCTTACGGGAGATTTTTTCCGATGGGACTTAGCTCGAAAAATACCAAGTTTGAAAAAAAATTTGGGGTCAATGGTGGACCTAATAATTTTTCTGTTAATTTCTAAATTCATATCTAGCTAGCCTGAATGAAATATATTTTTTTTGTGTTTAGTGGTTGATTACCCCTTTAATTAAATTAAAGGCATTTAGATAGTGAAGGCAGATTGTGTAAGAACTGTAATTTTGTATTGTCTGTGTTTTGACCTGAGATATTTGTAACACAATTTGTAAATAATAACCAACTGAGGTTCTGTTCTGACACATGACATGTTTTCAACAACTTTACATTGATCAGCCTGACTGAAAATGGGCAGGTTCGCGTCTTAGGAAGCTTCGCAAACGCTTTTTCAGACGCGTTGTTGGATGAGCGTAATTGGTGCATTGAGCTGCCATGTGTTATGCGGATTTTCTGTTGTTCTGTGAAAAAATCATCACTTAGTCGAATTTAAAAAAAATTAAATTAAATTAAAAATTAACTTAAATTTTAATTTTTTTAATTAATCATAATTTTTAAAAAGGAAAAAAATCGTAAAATTGCTATTTTCATAAGAAATAATTATTCGATAGCGCTCAAATTTAACACGAATATATTAATTCATAAAATTAAAATTCTGTGAAAAAATCATTACAATAGGATAAAGCATGTAGGTGTTATAAGTCAAAGAATTGTTTTAAAAAAGAAAAAAAAACGTAAAATTTCGATATCCATGAGAAATAATTTTTCGAATGCGCTCAAATTTCACACGAATATCTTAATTCATAAAATTAAGGTTCTGTGAAAAAATCATTAAAATCGGATTAAGCATATAGGTGTTATAAGTCGAAGAAATGTTTCAAAAATCGAAAAAAATCGTAAAATTGCTATTTTCATGTGAAATAATTTTCCAATTGCGCTCAAAAACGTGGCAGTTGTTCAGAGATTTCGAAGGCCTCCAGAAAATTTCATCGCAATTGGAGTATCGGTTTAGCCGGAATCGTGTTAACAGACACACAAAAATACAAAAAAAAGAAAGAAAAAATGAAAAAAAAACATTCCGGATTTTTTCTCCAGTGTAGTGAAATGGAATCTTCGCTTCGCTCGCTACGCTCATCCAATTAGTGTCGCTGACGTGATTTTTAGTAAGGGTTTGAGATAGGTAATTCTGCTGCGTTGGGACTTTACAGACTCCAGCCAGCTCATATGGTTGTGAGTCTGATGCAACGCTATTTCGGAACCATGGGTTCTACACCTACTTCTAGTACAATGCGGCATGACATCCTTTTTAAAACAATTATCCCTTCCTATCAGCATATTCGGGCAGTGAAATTCAAAACTGTGTTGTAAAATCAATGTGCATATTATTATTATTATTATTATAACATTGTATTATTGGATGAGCGAAGTGAAGCTACAGAAAAATAAGTTATAATTTTGTAAACTAGGAAGCTTCGCAAACGTTTTTTCAGGCGCGTTGTTGAATGAGCGTATGTTTTTACGTTCTTTTTTTTTAACGAAAAAAGTGTAAAATTGCGATTTTCATGAGAGAATATTTTTCGATTGCGCTCAAATTTTACACAAATATAAAATTGAGGTTCTGTGAAAATATCATTACAATCGAATAAAGCATGTAGATGTTATAAGTCGAAGAAATTTATTTTAAAACGAAAAATGCGTAAAATTGCGATTTTCATAAGAAAGACAATATTGTTCGATTGCGCTCAAATTTCACACCAATATATTAATTCATAAAATTAAGGTTCTGTGAAAAAATCATTACAATCGGATAAAGCATGTAGGTATTATAAGTCGAAGAATGTTTTAAAAATTTTAAAAAATCGTAAAATTGCGATTTTCATAAGAAATAATTTTTTGATTGCGCTCAAATTTCGCAGGAATGTATTAATTCATAAAATTAAGGTTTTGTGAAAAAATCATAACAATCGAATAAAGCATGTAGGTGTTAAAAGTCGATTTTTTTTTATTCGAAAAAAATCGTAAAATTGCGATTTTAATAAGAAATAATTTTTCGATAGCGCTCAAAAACGTGACAGTTCTAAGATCAGAGATTTAGAAGGCCTCCATAAAATTTCATCGCTATTCTTCGAGTATCGGTTTAGCCGGAATTGTGTGGTGTGGACAAACACACAAAAATACAAAAAAAAAACATTCCGGATTTTTTCCTCCAGTGTAGTGAAATGGAATCTTCGTTTCCCTCGCTACGCTCATCCAATTATAATATTTTAGTTGTTCGTTTTGTATGTCTTTGCACCATTTCTGCCAACGGCTACCCTGATGTTCACAAATGTTATAGGGAACCTTCGTCATCTCTTATCTCAGACCTGCAACGTTTTGTATGCAGATAATACTATTTAACTAATTACTAAAATCGTATACTTATACGTATGTTTTTCAATATTTTCCAGAGCTTTTCAATCTCCCCCAGTCCAACGGCTACGCAACGCCTGAAGAGGGGCATGCGTTGCAGTCTTGCACCCTGAGCAGGTTGTAAACAGCGTTCTAACCTCACACTCTAAGCGGCCAAGGCTTCGACTCAACAATCCGGAGACTTTTCACTTCGGGCTGGTGATAATGAAAAATATTACTAAAATTAAATTGTCATTTATCCCAGAACGAGCAAAACAAAACTAAAGTATAATGTGAAATAAAAACATAGGGCTACGGATCAAATTCACTTGAATAGTCCACAAACTGGACACACGGACAGTGACACATAGAGAGAGATCAAAGCAAGTAATTTTGTAATTAAGGGTTCAATGCATACCCCTCTTCAGGTGTCTTACTAGATATATGAGGAAAACATAGGTAAAAACTTCAGACTGGTTTGACGATCTCGACTGGATTCGAATCCGGGACCTCCCCAATCAGAGTCACTTTAGCAAACACTGTCGGTTGTACTTGTTGATGCAAGGCAATAAATAACTTCAAGGCAATAAATAAATTGACTCACAGACACCAAATAAACTTTCCGGTGGCTCATCTGATAGTTTCCATCAATGAAAACGAGCAATCAAAAGTTTGACCGTGTAGTTCTCTGTGAGCTAGTGTGATATTCGCGGAGGAGTAAACCCTTTGTTAGGGAGTGGTTGATAGTTAGAAATTCATTGTTTAAACACTCCGTCCACAACGCATTGTTTCGTGGTTGTACCATGGAATTATGATGTACCTCTGGCCTTCACTTAGGTGGTGAGCGTACAGCTTTTGGCTTTTAAAACATTCCGTATCACCTTCAAGTAGGCGTAGAGTACTGAGTACAAGCAGACACGTGGCACCAATCCGCGTATTCAATAATTCATAACGTGCATTGAAATCTGAAAATACTTGGCACACGCTCCCAAAGATGAGTTAACACACTTTTCATCTGGCCTGTACCCATATGGATTCGCCAGGACCACCAAGCATTGAAAAAAATAAAAGTGGGCCTATTTAAAAAAATCGAACAGTAAATGAGCTTCGGATGACGATATAAGTTCAGGGTTACCAAATAACAATAAGCTTGGCTTTAAATTTTACGAAAAAATTTAACACTTGGATTAAAAAATTGCCCCCTTGGCGAGAGGATATATAGCGAATAGACAGATAGACAGACAGACCTCCTAGGCTGGCGTTGGCACATGTGTCTCGACGTAACAGCCGCAGAAGGCATTGATGCCAACATTTGCAAACTATACACCAGTGCTAGACCAGAAAAACTCAGCTTTTTAGTTCATATTCTCTTTATTTTATTTGGGGGAGTGAGAAATTGCGCGTGCGTTAATTTGTCTTAGTAAGTAACGGAGTTTGGATCAACCTAACCCGTGATGAGCGAGGCGAGGTTGTGGATCAACCTAACCCGTGATGCGCGAGGCGAGGTTGTGGATCAACCTAACCCGTGATGAGCGAGGCGAGGTTGTGGATCAACCTAACCCGTGATGAGCGAGGCGAGGTTGTGGATCAACCTAACCCGTGATGAGCGAGGCGAGGTTGTGGATCAACCTAACCCGTGATGCGCGAGGCGAGGTTGTGGATCAACCTAACCCGTGATCCGCGAGGCAAGTTTTTTTTTTACGGATTAGCCACTAATAAATTCCTCGATATATCAATAATTTTTATGATTTTACATAAATCACAAGTGCTAACAATAACATTAACACTCAATCAGGAACGCTGCCGTGCGTGGCTTGTCGTAAAATGGTCCGCGGCCGTGCAGCGCTCGACGCTTCAGCAGCGCCAGACAAAGAGGAGACAGGGGTAGGGGTAGGGGTAACGAGCTCATATTTCGCGTCCGCACGTGGAGATGCCATGTCGCAACACACACAATGAAGACTCTTTCCTACACGTAACTATCCTCCGAACCCATGAAAGAAGTGAAAGTCTTTTATTTGACCGATATTTTAATTAATTAATTCGGCATAGATTTGACCACGTGGGAGACGTATCCGCGACTATCGGTCTCGTTTTGCACCGACGATGATTTTATTATTATTGTTAATATCATTTTTATAATTATTACTATTAGTATCACTAACATTCGTCATCATTGTCGTTATAATCACCATCGTCAGCATGATAATGATTAATATTATTATAGTTAGTCCACCCCTCATTCTTTCTAGGAATAAATTATATTTTAAGATACGAAGCCATGTTGTCCACCTTTTCACTCTAGTGATGGTCGCCAAAACGTCTCGTTTTTGGGGAGTCGTTGATTCGATCACAGCCACATGCAATCCTGAGTGAAATTTGTGTATGGTTTCCTCAGTCATATTATGTGAATACTTGGATTGAGTCCTGTAAAATATCCTTTTGCTGTATTCCCTTCGAATTATTCAAATTGGTTATATTTGGTATGTGTTGTCATGTCTCCTAAAGAGGTTTACCCCAAATTAACTAGTGTGGACCCTACAAAAGACATTCCCACACGGTCACACCACCGTTTCCACGCCAGGCACATCCCCCATCCGCCGTTAATACAGATGTGTCTATCTGTATAAAATATATATATGATACAAACAAGGATCTTGTGTAAAATCGCGTCGAAAATAAGATGAACCAGGGCAGAACCTGTGCGTCCACCGACGTTTCGTCTGTACTACGTCAGACATTCTCAAGATTGACTGTGACTTTACGGAGGTCGGAGTCACAGTGGCTGGCAAGTACGCAGCGCCCGCCTTATATAGCCTCGGCTGAAGGTGCGGGGCGGCGAGGTCATATCGTGAAAAGGTGCGGGGCGGCGATGTCATATCTCCAACCTTCGTAGAGTCACAGTCAACCTTGAGAATGTCTGACGTAGTACAGACGAAACGTCGGTGGACGCCCAGGTTCTGCCCTGGTTTGGTTCATCTTATGATGATCCTTGTTTTTATCATATAAAATATTAATATATATTATATATATATATATATATATGTGTGGGGTGTTTGGTGTAGCCAGTGGTTAAGCCGAGGTCGTTTAACCGGTTCCCATCGAACACCTGCCCTAAAACACACGTATACCACTGGTTAGAGCAGATGGAGGGTTCGAGAGCTAGTGTAACGGCTTCGTTCTCCTCGACGTCTGCTCGGCAGTCCGGGTTAGTGGAGAAACCTATATGACTGTCAAGGTTACTCCATCCTATCGGATGGGACGTAAAGCTCCATTGGTTGGTACTTTTCGAAAGGAGTAGGCTACGTGCCGGTATCGGGTTTCCCCTCCTCCCTTTCTATTCATACTTCATCCTTAATCTATCACCACTCATCGTCTCGAATAGTCTTAGTGCATTAATGCGAAACGTAAAGCAAAACCAAATCAATCAAAATCAAATATGTACATACAGGGCCGGATTAAGACATTTGGGCCCCATAGGCTTAAAACAAAATCACGCTCCTCCCCCCCCCCCCCCCCCCCGCCCACCCTAATTTCAAAAAAATGCTGAAAAACATAATATGCATGATTTTTGCTTAAAAAGAAAAGGTAGGTAACTAGTAACTAGCAATTCAACTCGATTTACCACATTGTATAATTTCCCGAAATCAGGCATTGGCAAGCAATTTTTTTTTTGTCTTTTCCTTTGGCATGGTGTCAATGATGTGATCGCAATTTTAAAATTAAAAATTTGTTAGTTGGTGCCGGAAGTGCATTTTAGTGGGGGGGCGGGGGAAATAAACACTTTTTTGGATGAGCTTAGCGAGCGAAGGGAAGATTCCATTCTACTACACTGGAGAAAAAAATCCGGAATGTTTTTTTTTCTTTCTTTTTTCAGTTGGTATTTTTGTGTGTTTGTTTACGATTCCGGCTTTAACTGATACTCCAATTATAGTTCGTCCGTTTACATTTGACGAATTTCGTCCCTTTTTTGCCGACACAGCGGGAACATGTAAGCCACTTGTTATAACCAATAACGAGGGTTGTATTTAAAATTCTTTTTCACTGACGCTGACCGTCGTCAATGTTGCCGGCTGAAGTTTCATTGTGCGCCTCTTTTGGGAAACCAACGAAGCGCAATAATGGAAACCAAACTAAGTGATTTGGCGACGGTTTTGCTATTCATTATAATAGATATGTCCCAATCACTGGGGACCTCCGAGATTATTTCCAGGTGAACCAGAGGAAGTTAATCTTGTCAAGAGGTGTGAGCAAATCTGGTCTTTTGTCCCTTTGAGGATTTCCAAATTCGTCAACTGTAAACGGACGAACTATACATGAAATTTTCTGGAGGCCTTCGAAATCTCTGAACTTAGAACTGCCACGTTTTTTCGAAAAATTATTTCTCGTGAAAATCGCAATTTTACGATTTAAAAAAAAATCGGTTTCGAACACCTACATGCTTTATCCAATTGTAATGTTTTTTTTACAGAATATTAATTTTTGAATTAATATATTCGTGTGTAATTTGAGCGCAATCGAAAAATTATTTCTCATAAAAATCGCATATTACGCTTTTTTTCGTTTTTACAAAATTACGCTCATCCAACAACGCGCCTGAAAAAGCATTTGCGAAGCTTACTAGTAGAACTGGCCATGAAACAATGGTTTCGGAAAAAGTATAAATCCTGTACATGGGAGCTTCGGCGGGGATGCCCCTCAGCTACAGTGCGGGTCTGGGGCGCATGGCCCCAGAAAATCTTGATTTCTGACATTGCAAATGGGGGCATTTTACTAGATTTAACATGATTTTGACGATAATTTTAAGTTATTAGTTGTTGTTTGTAAGGAGTTAGACGCCTTGCCCACGGAGCTGAGTGCTGGGGGGCGCTTTGGCGCCCCCAAAATGCCGGCGCCCCAGGCTCCAGCCTACTTAGCCTATGCCTTAATACGGCCCTGTGTACATATGTTTTTATCATCGTACTGATGAAAACCATGGGGGAAAACTTTCAATCAGGATTGCCAGTTGCAGTGACCACCATAAAGAGTTTCACGCTTCACGCTTGAGAGCCTCTGTGTGTTTTAGGACCATTCTTAACAACTCCATTTTTTGTCTACATTAAAATCCAAGAAGGGTTATAGTCATCATATCCTAAGAGCAAAAACTTGTAAAATTTAGTATATATAGGATATGCGAATAGAATTCAAAAATGTAAGATGAAATAATAAAATGTTAATGATTATCCGTAGCAAAACCAATCAATAAAAGGGACCGTGTAGCCAGTGAATACTGCCCGTTGCAGATACATAAGCTATAACTATAAGTTGACGAAAGTAAGCTGAGACAAGTTGTCTATTTTGTGATTCTCAATGCATTAAGCATCGATGATGACGCTTCGACAAGGACCATGTCCATGGTGTAATAAGCTCTGGTTCTGAAGGCGTTGTAGTTTGGCAGCCGCTCCTCCGCCTACACGGTTCACAATGTCATCCATCTGGCTTGACAGTTGTCAGTTGACACTCGTCGTTGTCGGGAATAATAATAAGACAACACTTTAGCGTCCCGGACACATCAATGTAATACGGCGTATTATAATATGGATTCTTTGTAACAGTACGGTGTGTGTGTGTGTAGAGTGTACACACACACACACCGTTCTGCCTTACTTCCTTAGTTTGACCATAAAATTAAAATAATATTATCAATACATGCATAGGCTTCTTGCACATATCATAATATTACATATTACATTAGGGAGCTAAGCTCCCATGTAACTCTCCGTCAATCCATCGGTGCGTGTGTTAACGTCTCGCGATAGAAACCGAACACGGCGTCGTCTTGACATGCGTTGTTTAGCCAGCATTGATATTGAACCCTGGGGGTAATGAGTGGCTATAGCCCCCCAGCAGGATTGAAAACTCATTATTCTACCCGCCACCTACACTATTACTGTACGCTCGAACAGACAACGAACCTAGCCCGGCGCCGCCACCGAAATCATCAACGCTTAGAGAATGCTTTATCTTTGTATTTTTCTTCTACGATCTGTCGATTATTGCTTTTCTTTCCAGTTGGCAGTATTCCCGTGCCGTGCTTGTATAACTTTTAAGAGGATGGGATCAAGATCAGTAAAATATATTAGCTAATATATTTTACTGATCTTGGATGGTATAGTCGCGAAATTAAAACCACGCGAAATTACAGTTTGTTCGTGATATCTCGAGAACGATGCAAACTATCTAAAAGCTAATTCTAGACTGATCTGTGGTTTTGTGAAAACTATAGCCAGTACGAAAAAATATTGAAATGTGATGGTAATTTAGTTTTTTATTAGAATTTTAATTATTTAAATGCATATCTTAAATACAAACCGCATTGATTATTATATTTGAATATTCTTGCATTATATTGATCTAACAAAACCACAATTCGGTCTAGAATAAGTTTTTAGATATTTCCCATCGTTCACGAGATATCACAAAAAAAAACTGTATTTTCGCGTGGTTTTAATTTCGCTACTAAGTTAAAGGCTAATGGCTGACAATTGTTTGAATGAAAGAGGAACTATAATCAAAAAATAATTTTAAAAATAGAGAAAAAATGGATGGGGCAATAGCTAAACTTTTGGCCATTATATGCAAATTTTGGCTCAATAAGAAAAGTAAAGTTCTAGGTGCAATACTTAATTTTGAGCTGCATTTTTTAAAAATTGTTTATACACACCTTTGCCTCCTCTACGAGTATAAGGGAAAATAATTTTCTGAAATAATGTTCAATGTGCGATTTTTGTTGTCACATAAATACAAATAAGAGTTTTGAACCGGTGGACGAATAAAATCGGGCATGAAACGTTTTTGCAGAAAATTATTTTCCCTTATACTCGTAGCGGAGGCAAAGATGTGTTTAAACAATAAAAAAATGTAGCTCAAAATTAAGTATTGCACCTAGAACTTTACTTTTCTCATTGCCCCATAATTTGCATATACTTGCCAAATGAGAGCTATTGTCCCATTCATTTTTTTCTTTTTTTGTTCCAAGTTCTTCTTTCATTCAACCAACTTTCAGGCATTTTCATTTGTCTTTCAAAATATCGGTATACGAGTGCTCTGGAATCCCCCGAAAATCTGTTGTATTCCAATATTCTTTCTCTTTAGTTGTTTCCCTAGAACTTGAAAAACAGAATTATAATGATCTGTAGGCCTACTCTGTATGTACGAATGTGGGAGGGGGGGGGGGGGGGAGAGACCTCCTACTCTCCCAGGTTTTCCTTTGTGGGGACCTTAGCCCCCTGATGTCATTCTCAGACGCATCCAGAGTCCCAAGTTCCCAATCAATCTTGCGTAGACAATCCGGAGTTGCCCCAGGCCACCACTCTACAAGAGTCACTACTGTGATCATCACTAATTAGTAATTACCTTTCTCAGAAAAGAATGATCATTCCTTGCTTCGATACGTAATCGGTGGCTACTCTCGTGGCTCCAAGGCTCCAGCCTCCAGCTACAAGACAGAGCAGCGAAACCCGCGAATCCAGGTCACCAGCAACAAACTCGCGGGCTGTGATTTTAACCAGGGTTTAGTACTTCAACAGCGTAATTTATAGTTTCCATTATGTTATAATATATTTAACAATTTATTTATAGAACATACAAGACAAAGGAAAGGGTATGCTAGCTACTATCTTGCAGGGGAAGTGAAATTCTTTCTTGCATTATCACAACGGCCTCCAAAAGTCAGGAACGTTTTGGTATCAATATGTTATAGAAGGGCAGAAATCCATTGAAAAATGTTCCGCGGCAAGTCTAAGAGCCCACAACTTTGACAAAGAGAAGTGAAGGAATAATGAGAAGAATGAGAGAGAGAGTGGTTTCCTTCAACCAACATCCTTATTGAAACCTTCTGGTCTGCATGCATGGACCGCAAGGTTTGAGAAGCCGACCCCCTGCCCTAGAGAGCTGGAGAGGTTTCGTTTGATGGAATATAATATGTAGGTGTTATTATTTATATTTCACGTTCCTAGAGGCCCATTGGTGAGAAGAGGTGGTGGGTGCTAAGCTGGTCAAAGAGATCTGGCCGTAATGATAGGTTGCAAGGATCAGGTTTAGGAAGAATGGGCGCCGGGCGCTAGGCATGTTGTTTACTTGTCGGCAACCCCTTCGCGCGTGCACATTCTCTCGATGCTTTGTCAATTTGTTCGCGTTCAGGGGTTGGAATCTGGACCCCTTTCTCGTTGGGCTGGAGCTATAACATTGCGTTCCCACGTCGTGATAACCGCAGACATCGTCAACGTCACGTCACAGCTGAGCTGAGCGTGCGGACATATGTGGTAGTAAAACAAAGCGGATAGCAAGGAACCGTGACTTGGTGACCTACCGGTGTCTGCTGTCCTAACATCACGGCCAACCAAGACTCGCTGGGTTGAAGGTCGGCCGCATACCACAGTCTGGGGAGGGGAGGGGATACCATCACAGAATGAATGAACCAAGAGATGAGGCGGCGTGGAGGGGGAGAGGAGGGGAGGTAACCGTGGAACAAGTGTGTGGGATTGAAAGATGCTGGGTACAAAAGCAAAACGTCGGTGGCATCTGTTATGGGCTAACCCCTATTACCCCAACATCCAACACCAGACCACACATTCTCTCACTGGTTTGCGAGATGAAATGAAACCTCCGGACCGCCAGAAGCAATCAACACGTTCAGATTTTCTTTAAATTATGGCCATGGGGTATGGGTTAAAAAGTGGAAACTATTACATAATAAAAACTTGTTATTGACTTTTGTTTCAATGAGATAAAAGCGCACAACTTGTTCTTATGAATATTATTCCTTACGCCAGGTATAAAAATAAAACACACCACATTATTGGCAGGTTGCTTCTTACTGCGTGGCTTCATGGCTGTACCCTAGAAACTTTTCGCGGAATTTTCTAAATCTCTCATTACTATCTTTTGTATCATCCACTGAAAAATTCAACTACTTCATAAAAAAAATACAAACTCTAAGCGACAAAAACCAAATAGATCAAGAAATGCATGGTTTTTGTTTCCTTCCCTGTTTCTTCTTGAGAAGTAATAATTCTTTTCGTGTATGATGATTTCTGACTTTCATTTTTGTAATATTCGCACACAATTTCCATTTCATTAATATTTTAGTTATTTTATTTATTTTTTAATAATATCAATAACTTTTCGTGAAAAGCCTGTCCAAGGTTATATTCATGATGGCCCCTCTTCAGGTGTCTAAGCTATGTTGTGGGTAGGACTGTGAAGGGATGTCCGAGGGCTGATTAAGAGGGGGGGAAATCAGTCAGGATTGTCGGTCTCGACAGGATTTGAAACCGGGTATAGCCAACACTGTAGGCTCTATTTCATTAAATCAAATAAATAGTAGTCCCAAAAAAACTGTGTTTGACAATCATATATACCACGCCACGGGCTCGGGACGGGGTGTTGGTTTGCTTTGCTAATTGTATCATGGTTATGGCGAAATGTCTGTGTCCAATTCCAAGGCTTGTTTTCTAGGACATAGCACGGCGCATGTTACGTTTCGGCCTCGTTTAGACAAAGAAGAAACGCTTAGACTGAATTCGATTACCTTCGTCGCGAACTTTTCGGCAGGCAGAGCGTGTGACAAATCACTAGTGAGCACAGCGCAGTCGCAGTAGGATGCAAACCTTGGTGGGGGTGCCGGGTTTTTAGAAGCTAGCCCTCACAACTCACCTTCTCCAGAATATATTAAACAAACGGAATCAATACGCTCTGTAATTTTTATGTACTATATCTTTGTGTTTATCAGTGTATACTATTATATTCGAACTGGTAAAAATGTATGTTTCTGTTGCGAATACATATTTTTTCTAAATTTCCATATATTCATAACATCATATACAAAATTAAATATGCTTATTTCCACACAGCCTTATGAAAAGGCTTGTCTGTGGTTTAAATAAATACAAAATTTCCATGAAATGTCTGCGATAAGTGTGAGTTACTACAATAACAATACATAAAAACTTACTAGGAACTCCATTAATGATTAAATTAAATAATAAGGAATAAGAAAATAACAAACGTCAAAAGGAATAATACAATAATACTCAATTTAACTGAACTCAAACAATTATAAAATGTTGCGCCATGGTGGAGGTAGTGGTCAGCAACTGTCGTCTTCTATGCGCATAGTTTCAAGATAATGACTTTAAATTTCTGATTTTATGGCTGATATTTTTTCTATATTTCGTAGATGAACGGGAATGCTATTGAATATTGCAGGTGTTGAGTAAAAAATTGTTCTTTTTCCATTTGTTGTTAAACTTTACTTTATAATAATAATAATAAGAAGAAGAAGAAGAATATAATGTAATAATAAATATATAATAATAATAATATAATAATAATAATAAAAATAATAATACATTTTATAACAATAATAATAAAATAAAGAAATACATAATTTAATCAACTGAACAGCATTCACAAGAAACCACGTTTATTTTTAACCCCTTCACCAAGCAGCACTACAGAGAACCTCTGACAGCCAATATCAACAAAATGCTTATGTAACATGTAGGTTTATCAAAAGAGAATATTAGCTTGCACGTTGGTGGCGGTGCCGCGCGGGTGGTAAAGACAAAAACATGTTGCAACTTGCAATGCCAACAAAACATCGCATGTCCCAGACGTCGTACTAGGTTTTCATCGGCAGACATGGCACGTGCACGGACGGACGGACGGACGGACGGACGACGCGGACGGACGGACGACGGACGGACGGACGGACGGACGGACGGACGGACAGAAAAGTGATTTATTTTTAAATTAGGAAAAACGATTATGGTGCAATGCAATGCAAGACTCTCTGCCTGAGAACTAGGTATGTTGCGAATATGACAAGAGAACTCAATCCCTGGCATTCACAAAATTTCATTTCACATTTCTCGACTGAGGAAAACCTCGGAAAAACTTCAGTCAGGATTGCCGCATACGCTATTTTTATTTTGTGTTATGCTTAATATGTGGGATCTGTCTCGGTACTTATTACACTTCCACTACAATTACTATTGCAAAGTCTGGCATATGCCTAGGTATGTATTGTTTCATAGTTTCGGACGGAATATGGGCCAAACATTATTATAAACTGATACTCTTTCCAAAACGTTTACAAAAATACTATGAAAACGCTTAAGTCCCGCCGCGTTGTTGGATGAGCGTAATTGGTGCATTGAGCTACCATGTGTTATATGATTTTCTGTTGTTAGTGAAAAAATCATTACTTAGTTGAAGATTTTTTTAAAATTTATTTAAAATTTAATGAAAAATAAAACTTTAATCTTTAATTTTTTTAATTAATCGTAATTTAAAAAAGAAAAAAATCGTAAATTTCGATTTTCATAAGAAATAGTTATTCGATTGTGCTCAAAATTTCACAAGAATTATTAATTCATAAAATTAAGGTTCTGTGAAAAATCATCAAAATCGGATAAAGCATGTAGGTGTTAAAAGTCAAAGAATTGTTTTAAAAAAGAGAAAATACGTAAATTTCGATTTTTATAAGAAATAATTTTTCGATTGCGCTCAAATTTTACAAGAATATCTTATATCATAAAATTATGGTTCTGTGAAAAAATCATCAAAATCGGATAAAGCATGTAGTGTTATAAGTCGAAGAAATTTTTAAAAAATCGAAAAAAAATCGTAAAATTGGCGATTTTGATGAGAAATAATTTTCCGATTGTGCTCAAAAACGTGGCAGTTCTAAGTTCAGAGATTTCGAAGACCTCCATAAAATTTCATCGCAATCGGATTATCGGTTTAGCCGGAATCGTGTTAACAAACAGACAAAAATACAGAAAAAAAAAAAAAAAAAAAAAAAAAAAAAAAACATTCCGGATTTTTTTCTCCAGTGTAGTGAAATGGAATCTTCGCTCCGCTCGCTACGCTCGCTACGCTCATCCAACTAATCAGTAATGACATGCACAGACTGTCTTATGTTCTAGAAGATGGTTACTCAAAGCGGCGAAGCGGTGTGTTTTAGCTCGCTTTCTATATAAACTAAGCTATAGTCATTAAGTGTACAGTAAATAATTGAGTATGCAAGTATGTATAGGAGATGATGAGTATTGCGTCATTGTCAAACAAACAAATCCAGTAAATGTAAAAACTATGAGGAACATTAAAGAAAGTTAAATAACCTTCAGTATCAGCAGTGAATATAGCACCTTTGGGTTGAGCTCTGACTATCAGCAGTGAATATAGCACCTTTGGGTTGAGCTCTGACTATCAGCAGTGAATATAGCACCTTTGGGTTGAGCTCTGACTATCAGCAGTGAATATAGCACCTTTGGGTTGAGCTCTGACTATCAGCAGTGAATATGGCACCTTTGGGTAGACCCTGTATATGTCTGTCTCCCAAGACATTGTCTCCCAAGGCCCTCAACCTATTCTGTCTCCCAAGACATTGTCTCCTAAGATCCTACATCAAACTTTAATCCGAGTGTAATTTTGGTAGAAATTTGTATGTTTTACCACAGCAAAACTAGCACACCAATAAAGAATAGAAAATATAGTAAATACAACACATGGGAAATATTTCCCAAATTCTTGTGCCAGACTTAGTGGAGGCGCCGGGCGCCGGATTTTCGAACTTCTTGGAGGATCATTTAAAACATTCTAAAATCTACATCATCTTGTTGAAGGCAATGTCAACAAAAGAGCACAGCTCAATCGAACATGTTGTTCGGATTTTATCGCAAGACGTGACGCACGCACGCACGCACGCACGCACGGACGGACGGACGGACGGACGGACGGACGGACGGACGGACAGAAAAGTGAAGCATATAGGGCAGTAAGCTCCCGAATATATAGTTGTTCGGACATTATAATAATACAGTGTATGAAATATTTTATCCTAAGGGGCATTATATTTATCGTTCTTGCCACCGATGCCGATTAGGATAATCGATTGACATAGATTGAAAATAAAGCGACAAAAGATATCGTTTTTTTCTTCAATTTATCGATATCAAATTGTTACCACACATATCAATCGATGGTACAAACAAAACAAATATTGATTATTAATCGAATGTAAATTTCGTTTAACAAACAAAGAGAAAACTTAAATTTGTAGCACTGATTCAAAATAAACAGAAAACCTAAAGCATGCAAGGTTGGTAATCAGATTCCATTATCATTTTGGAAACGAGTTTCGGTTCGATTTCGGTGCAGAAAATTTAATTTTTGGTTTCTGGTTCGAACCGGTTCGTGATGAGAGCTGTGCAGATCGAGTGTCTTGCGAACATCCCTTGTCGGCGAGTTTCCCGCCCAAACATCGGACTGACGCTTAGGATGTGAGGTATGTGGCGCTCGGAAACATCATATCGCGCCTTACGAGTTACAATAATCTATTGGATCCTGTAGACTGTAGACCCTTTAAAAATACTCTCATCTCATCAGCTTTTAGATTTAGAGGTCGGCTAGAGAAAAAACGAGACTATTAGTGAACTGTTGATTTGTAAAATAAAATAGAACCACTAGAGGTAAAGTAATTGGCCGATGTGTGAAGCCAGGGGCCTCTTCAAGGATGTTTCGAGGGCATTCTATTCTGTACGTGCATAAATCAGCCATTCTCGATGAGCCATTTAAAATGTTCATTATTTCGAACCATTACTTACAGAATATTGCTTCGCTGTTTGTATGTCGCCTCACGTACGTCAATAAGCATTATCATTTACGTCTTTGTACATAGTACGAGGCAACCAGTACCCAAGCCTATTAGGGCGCCGGGTTTTTTAGTGCCGCATTTAATGAATTTAGATCGTTTTGGTAAGATATTCTTCACTTGACGTTAGGTCGGTCGTTTCGTATAAATTAAAGCCTCGACTTGTCTGCTTTTACCGCACGTAAAACAAAGAGATTCTGTCGGAAAGTTTCAAACAATAAGACCGACTATGCCCAAGTTTGGGTATTGAAGCCCGTTTTGCACTGACTACTCCCATACTGCCTTCCAGACTTCTAGGCTGCATGCGCGGGACTTACAAGACCAGTGTGCACTGACTACTCCCATACTGTCCCCCAGACTTCTAGGCTGCATGCGCGGGACTTACAAGACCAGTGTGCACTGACTACTCCCATACTGTCCCCCAGACTTCTAGGCTGCATGCGCGGGACTTACAAGACCAGTGCAAAGTTTGATTCGGGTCTATAGGTTCTACACATAACTAAATACACATTTCTTGAGAAAAAATTTGAGCTTGTCGTAGTTACAAGAAAACAGTCCCATCTGACCATAAAGTATTGATTTCAACGAATGTGCGGACATGACATTCCAGAAAGTATTTATTAAATATTTTAAGTTATGCGATCTGGTATTGTTTGTGAAGTAAATCAACTTTAATACAACAGATTAATTTTGCTCTAAATCTTTCAGGCATAATATGTTTAGTACATCAACTGATATCACCATTGTGATGACACTTGTAACTCTTAATTAATATATTCGATCACATCGCTTGTGTAATACTTCAAACCCATCGGCTCTTTATAGCTTGATAGGATGGGCCTGCCTGATCGTGATGTGATTAGCAGGGTAGCGGGGATATTATACTTTATGTATCGGATCCAACACCCCACACCCCTCTTCCGAATCCCAAGTGGAGTTCATAAGAGACAAAAAGCACTTTGGACAATTAATTTTTTCTGTGAGAAACTCCGACCTGAATGATCAATGTGGAGGTAATCGGTGAGATGATTGGGGCTCGGGCTCGTTCCAACCAGTCCTTCTTACACAACTGAGAAAACTCTTCTCCCCGACGAGAATGTCGAACATTTGTTACAGTTTTAATGAAGGCTACTTAAGGTGACCCTATCGATTGGCCTTATTTAAATTGTTTAAATATTAGTTTTACATAACAACGGATAATATATGTTATTAATTATGATCATCAGACATTGCCAAATCTATGTTCATTTATTTTTGGATTGAGCAGTGCGTCCAATATAGACAGTTATTGTGAATCGAATGACGTATAGGCCCTACCCCGGACATATTCCTGTTCATTTTTTGGGTAAAAATTTAAAAGTAAATTTAATTTTAATAAAAAAAAATAGATAGTAAATGATTTCTCAATTTCATTAATCGGGAAACACTCCCGTAGGATGGATTTTTTAATTTTTGGATTGATTTCTACAAGTAAATGATGTTCCCTGAAAAGTAGCTCTCTGGATTGTGGTGGTTTTCATTTTTCATCCCCCCCCCCCCCCCCCCCCCATTCACACAAAACAAAACAACAACAAACCCAGAACAACCGAAAACGGAGTGGCGACGTTTTCGCAGACGCATTGGCGAAGTGCATTTTCCCATAGCCTGGTCTCAACCAGAACTCAGAACATATGATAATACACTGCCCTGAGGAGGAATCTTTCTTTCTTTCTGTCACCCTGTGTCCTCCCGCACATTTTGAGTCTCAACGTTCATCGCCCACCTACTTAGTTCAGTCTTTCGCTACCAGAGGCATTGATGCCATTCAAGCCAATCAAATCAGCCCTCCTCGCAATGTGGAGTAGATTTTCGACAATGTAACACATGTATACACTAATCTCTATTTTGCTCAAATAAACGATTGGTCTAGTCGGTCTCGTGTGTTCACCGACAGAGGTCCCGGATTCAAATCCCGTCGAGACCGGCAATCCTAATGGAAGTTTTTTCCGAGGTTTTCCTCGGTCGTTAATGCGAATGCAAGGGATTGATTCTTCTTAAACAGCCCTCGGACATCCCTTCATAATTGTCCTATAACTGCAACATTTACTTAAAGTGACAACGACAGCGACAAGCAACAATAGTCGACCGACATGACAATTATTATAGTGAAAAGAGCAAGTGAGAACTGCCACCTAGAATTTTCATCATACCAAATTAAATAGTTATTACTTACATTTGCTGTATATGTAGTTGTTTATTACGTTAAGGAAACATTGGCAGACGGTATTAAAAATGATAGATGTGTATTTGTTGCCAATACACAGCTTATAAGTTTGTATAGCTGCAGTCAGATGCGTGACTATTATCACTAAAGTTCTGTTGTCGTTTCGGTCGACTATTGTCGCTTGTCGCTGTCGATAGACGGAACGGAACTCTTGAAGAGGGGCACGAATTGCACCCTATAGGCAGGCTTCACGAAAAATTTAAAATTATTAAACAAACGTATCAGGTTACTATGACACTTCATGAATCCAATGTCATGAATCCATTCAGATGTATAATGCAACAACATTTCAGAGATTAAAATGTACCCGTCTTGATTGTCTATGGTGGTTAAGACGCTCACTTGGAATGTGGGGGACCCGTGGTTCGAATCCCGGTCCGGTTGGGGCGGACTTTTTTAATTTCTGAATTGTAGTTAAGCGAGCGAAGCGAGCGTTTCCATTTGACTCTGCCGGAAAAAATAGTCACTGTTATTTTATTTTATTTTTTGTATGTCTCGCCATAACGTTCGAACGGAGGCTCGGATCGAGTTGAAATTTTGACCATCCGCAAGCTTTGTTCCCGATTGAATGCCATTAGTTTTGTGGCAAAATCGTTCAAAAAGTTAAAAAGTTACATTAAAGTTAATCGAAAGTTTTTTTTTCAAACTAAACGGCGACAAAATCTGAGGTGGCCAAATCATTTAGAATGTCCGTCCGGTCACGAATATGTTAATTTTATTTTGATCCGATAAGTAGTGTAGATGGAAATTACATTATAACAAAAGTAACGTTACTATGGCAACGAAAACTCGCACGAGGTTCGCACTATGCACTGCCACCTAGAAGTAATCAAAATACTATCGAGGAAGCAGTGTATTATTTGTTACGTTTTGGGTCAATGTCAAGGTCCTCTAGATGGCGGTGGATTTTATCCACGAATAAAAGGTTTACCCAAATAGGCCTACCTTGGCAATAATAAATAATATTGGAAACATGGCCCCGTGGACAGCGAACGTCGCAAATTTTACAATTTTAATAAATTGCAATGTGGGTCTAGCTATAGCACGTGCTCGCTTATCAACGCGTCCAACAGAGCGTTTCCTAGTAAATAATAACTTGATGAAAGTTTGCGTTTATAGTGTTGTAATAACTGTCGCTTTAGAACGGTTTACGTTTTGCACCCGTGTTATTTCTCGTGGGTGGTTGCCCTTAGTTCGTATCTTGTGCCCAGGTTTCTGTCAAGTGTTCGGCAGTGGCGGGATGCTCGGTAGAGCTACTGCGCAAGGTATGTAACTAGTAAGTACATCGCATCTGTATGCAACCGGCCATGTTACCTTCATGAAGCAAGGACGCATTACAGCTAAAAACTAGATGTGTGCATGATACACATTTTAAGGGGCTGGTTTCCTTTACAGAGAAATTCCCTCGACTTGTATTCGCTGGCTGAGAAATTAGGACCAACTTGACAACTGCTGACAGGAATTGTCTTTTAGGGTGACTCGTTTCACATTTAAGATTTGAACGTACTATTAATATTTGGATAGCATTCAAACTTTAATTTAAACAACAACAACATAAGTTTACTCCACATCCACATTGTCTCGTCCACATCTCACACAGAAACGCCAACAACATTTCTCAATTTCTTTAATCGGGAAACACTCCCGTAGGTGTAATAGATTTTATGTAAATCAATTCAGAATTTATAAAAAAAACTTAAATAAAAATTCCCCGCTGGGATGAATTTTTTAATTTCTGGATTGATTTACATTAAATAACATAACATAACAACTAAGTCTTATTGAAAAGCAAACATCAAATACTGTTTCTTTAATGTATAGGTACTGAAAGAAGATGACTGACAGTGAAAAGCAAAGCTGAGATAGGCGCAGATAACCTGCGCGTCGCTCGTGGTGACACCTCACAGTGACCACTAACTTCTTTACTAATACCACGAATGAACTGAACAATTGCTCATTAAATTATTGATTCCAGGCTTAGTATTCTATCAAACTACATAAGTGTTGAATTTGTAAAAGATGCTTGACTAAAGTCGCTTATAAAATTAATGAACAACATTGAAATGAAATGTTTGTGTTGTGTTGTCCAAGGTGCAAGGCCAGGCCAGGCCAGGAATGTGATAGCATCAATGTACCTCAAAACAAACCAGCCTTGTACTCGCATTAACACAACGCTACAGCTGCTGCTTGAAAAAAGTTGCCAATACCAAACGCTATTTTGAATTGATCCCTAATATGGGTACTTTGGCACTTCTTTAATCTACCTATAAGGTTAATTTCTTGCGAGAAATGAAGAGAGAGTAGAGTAAAAAGTGTTTAATATGATTACTGGGGCGCAGATGTTGACCACAACACGAGCCTGTAGTGTAATGTGCTCCACATAAGGGCGGGTTTACTTTGACACATCTCGTGTTGTGCTGTGGTATGGTAATGTCCTTCACGTAAGTGATTTTACCAAGTAGATGATACCATGTCTTCAGAATTCAATGGCTTTATGTAGGCCTACCTGATCCATTCATCTTTATGCTAATCGATTTTTGATACTTCATTAAATCCATTTACTCATATTATATACTGATTATATTTTACGAATGTCACATTGGTCAATAAAATATGTAAAAATATATTATCATCTATTTGAACCGTTGATGTAAATTTAATATATTAAATTTTCTTTTTTGTAAAAATGTTTAAACTGCTTTTAAAATATGTTACGATTGTCTCAGTCAGTGGTCAATATGACACGTGCAACGTACAAATGTATTCGACCCGTTGATGTAAATGTTGAAACTAATCGGTAGGCACTATGTTCTGTTGCGATGGAATTAGGCCTACATGTTACTATAAAATACCAACATTACCAGCCCAGACGAGAATGACAGCTCAGTGTTTTAACTATTGAAAACAACTTAGGTACAACCGCGACAGAACAACACGATTAACAAAAATAATAAAAAAATAATAAATTGTAACGTTTTCTTTTCAAAACTCTCTCAAAATATATATTTTTTAATATCATATCGGAAATATTTATGTTTAATTAGTAATTTTTCTCTCTTTGTTATTGATTCAAGTTCAACTAATTGTTTTTTTTGCCTTATCTTAATTGTTAATCAAATGGTAAAACTACTATTTCGGACTTGTACCGAGGTGTACATCCAATCAGAAGGCATGTTCGGATGTAGCTGACGTACTTCTCATGAGTATGTTACCCACAGAGGCAACGAAACGTTGAGGATGTTCATTTTACTAGCGAAGCGGCGAAATAGCCAGAGACTCCCACAATAAAAATAATAAAAACTTTAATGTTACAACAATGTCAATTTGTGTATAGATACTGAATTCCTAGGTAAACTCTCAAAAGAACACGAAACCTACATTTTTGCTATTTTGTACACTGTATGTGTGGTTACCTCCGATATTATCTTGGTGATTCTAAAAAATATAAAATATAATTATTATTTTCAATACCGGTATATATAAACCTTTACGTCGCTACCTTGAGATACTACTGATTCCGTAGTATCTATAATTTTTCTATGCATATTTTTATTCAGTTGATATTAATTCAACCTTAATGACAGAATTTCAAAATAAAAATATGAAAAATCTTCATTCATAAGTTTTTTAAGGTGTCCAAGAAATTGATGCCACAAAACGCTATAAAATGACACTTGAAATGCTATATACACGTATTGTTGAGTTTATATTTATGCGGGCAACATTCGTGAATATATAAGAAAGCAGAGCAGGGCCAATACATTCACATTTGAGCACATAACTCACAGTCTAATCGCAAACTGGAACAGTCTTGCTTGTACACCCAGATTGAGATTGAACGATTGATTACAGGGGTTTCAAAGCGACATCTTCAAGAATACCCCGGATCAAACACTATTTCACAAGTTTTGCATTGTCAACCAGCATTAGCACAACCTCAATGCCAACGAATATGATTTATTTTCACAATTTCCAATAGTTCTTGGTTGAACATTACATGAAAATAGTTGTCGATTGGCCTAGTTTTATCGCCGTCTTCCCAGACATGTTGAATGTCCTTGAGACAACAAGCCAGTAGGCCTACTCGTGAAACATGTCATGAAACTGTTTTTAGATTTCATTTTCTTCAAGTTGCAAACGGCTTCTTATAGAAAACACATCATTACTAATTGCATCTTGACAACCATATTTGGAAAGAGTAGTTCTCTTTACACACACGTGAATACCGTCAATCACCTCGGAAACAAGTAACGTCGCATTCGCATGTAGTTGTTGAGATGTTCTCCGGATCAGCGCTTGTGAGCTTGGTTACAGGTGCATAGCAGAAGATCTGGATCACTCTCCCATAAGAACAATATCTCATTGTTCCGAATATGATGAAAAAGTGAATAACTATGTATAGCAAAATTAATAGTTTGTTATATTGTAACCTAGTCAAGGATAAGGCTCAAATGATTTTTTATTTTTTTCTTGATTGATTTCCACACATACCGTATTCAAAATAACAATAATTAAGTATTTTAAGTCTTTCATTGTAATAGCTAATTTAGCTATTAATATTCGTTTTTAATGATTATAATTTTTAATAATCTATGTACTTAGATGTCAGTGTAGCAACTGTACTAAAAATATATTTAAAAAAATATATATGTTAAAATAATTTAATTGACGGGATTAGGGTGATTTTCTTACAACATATGGGCACTGATATCTTCACTGTTGTGTGCCCTAAAACCCCACTAACTAATTAACTAACTAACTAACTACTTACAACATGACTGAGGAAATTAAAACCCCTAATTGCCAAAATAATAAACCTCGGTCTCCAGAAAAAGGTGAAACGCCTGAATTATTCAAAGTAGGCCTATCAATTGTAAGCCAGAGCATAAAAAGGAAGACATCGATTCTAGTAATAACATGCCCATCGCCATTCCCTCCGTTATTAGGGAAATAAATCTAGCAGACGCTCTTGCAACTATTTAGATAAATTCAAAGTTGTTCAAATTATCAAATTTTATAACTTGCAAATCGATTTGCAGGATCAATTGAAGATAGCAAAATATCTGCATGTTCAGGCATATCACTTTATACGATAGTCCGTATACTTATATAACATATATGTTGTACGTCCATTTTGGTGGAAAGATAAAAAATAATTTCATATTTTTAAGATCACCATATTTTATTTTATCCTAGCATTGGGGAGGACATATTTTAGACCACTATGTATTTATGAAAAACCTGTTTAGATTTTATGGCTTTTCGTCTAATATTTGGAACTTTCCAAAAAAACAAAATGAAACCGCAGAGCAACAACCTTAGTGGAACGTCGGTTACAACTCAAGTTCACTATAAGCGACTCATTTGTGCACGGTATGCTGTGTGTGTATGCGACGAGACTTATCAAGGGTCTGTTTTTAAATATTATTTAATGAAGGAGATTTGATTTGATTATTATTATTATTATTATTATTATTATTATTATTATTATTATTATTATTATTATTATTATTATTATTATTATTATTTTTATTATTATTATTATTATTATTTATTCCAACATGACATACAATCACATTGCTGGAGGTAAGAAATTAGAGCATAGCCTCATAACACAAAGTGTCTTACCACCAGGACAATATACACAATACAATAATAGAATATACAAAACACATTCAACAATATATAACACATAATAACAATATACTCAATAATCTCAATATTAGAAAAACACAAAATATCACAAAAAATTACTCATAGATAACACACATAAATGTAATATAAAACGATGGCAAGTGTGAGTGTGAATTTGAGTGTGAATGGGAATATGAGTGTATGTGTACATGTGAGTGAGTGGTATTCGTGTTAACTGGTATGATCTTGAGTGTTCATTAATGTTATTCTAAGGTCTCTCCGAAATTTATGAAAATTTTGTTCTGTGCGGACCTCATAAGACAGGGCATTCCAATCTCTAACAGATCGACAGAAAAAACCTTGCTGATACTGCGTTGTTCTAGCAAAGGGAGGAATCAGAGTAACAGCTCTACCGTATCTGCATGAGCGATATCCAAGCTGTATTCATTCCCAACTCCTTTAGGTGATTTTCAAGAGTAAGTATATCACACATCTTCATTTGTTGTTGCATATTCAAGTCTTTTCTTTGGTGATCAGTTTTGTCGCTCTATTCTGTAGAGATTCTAATTTGTAAGCATTGGCCTTCGAGGTTGGATGCCATGCAGGACAACCATAGGACAGTGTTGGTCTAACTAGGCATAAGTAGGCTACACAGTCCGCTTGACCTGACTACGTGCACCATGCAAAGTTCTGGATAAAAAGCCTAGAAGCTTAGCAGATTTTTTCCTCACGATTTCAGTCTGAATGTTCCACTTCAAATCCTGAGTTATTGTAATACCTAAGAGCTTAATTTTGATTTCCTGTTTAATGTAACAGCCATTGATTTTGAAAACTATTGCAGGTGCTTTTTTGGATTTTGTCAAGGTAACCAAAACCAAAACCAAAACGAGAACAGTGACATTATTATAGAAGAATAGTATTGTCTTGATGATATGTCTTATTGTAATACCTATCCAACCAAATACAAAAATTTGTAAAAAAAAAAAAAAACGGCAGCCAAGCTTTCCTTCAAAAGTCTTCGGCTGTGAATGCTGTGAGAATGGCCAAGCCATTTTTTTATGATTTCGAGTTTTAAAATTTTACATTTTTACCACAAAATCGTTGGCTTCGCGCTCGTCAACAGGCGAAATGATCTTACTTATTTTCAAAGCGAAACTAGGGTGGAAGAATAAAAAGCTTGTCTCAACTTCTATATCTCACAGCATTCACAGCCGAAGACTTTTGAAGGAAAGATTGTCTGCCGTTTTTTTTTTTTAACAAATTTTTGTATTTGGTTGGATGTTACATCTTTTTGTTGTTCGTTTGCTATCATGGTGTGAATGATGGACTTTGAATGATTAAATTGTTAAGTTCAAAGTTGTTTTTTGACCCCCAAAGATACCCCTTGTGTTTTAAGCACTAGATATTTATAATGGTTAAGAGCATGTTTAATTTCAAGTTTGTACAAATTACCACCTAGTAATTACGCGCTTTGATTATTTTGATTTTCTCCCGTCCCATGTTACCCGATTGTTTTGAGATATGCGTTGTACATCTAAGTGTGGCCCAAGTTTCAAGTTCTAAGATTAACCGTTTTCTCGGGGTAATAAGCGGATTAGTCACTCAAGCAGCCACGAAGGAATTTGACGACTGTTGAGACTTTTTGATTTTTCGGTACCGTTACCAATTTTTTTTTCATTCAAGGAACACATAATGAGGATATCCAGTTTCCAGATTTGTAACTCCTTTGTGGGCGTTTGCTTGATGCTGATTCAATTCTTAAGGGTTAGATATGGTGTTTGTGTGTCCATGCGCTTGGTCTGCCGGTACACTCCCCAATTCACGCCCTTGATTTTGAGCTACAATCTTATAATGGTTCTATCAGATGTTTTTAAACTTTTTAAGTTGACGAAACTTCCATTGACTTGGCGAAATTAGCACGGTTTTGTTATTTTTTTTTTGTTTTGTTGTTTACTGTTTTTGGTTTTGAAAGCAAAGTCATCATCTGAAATCCCATCTAAGCTTGTTCTCATTTCCATAGTTTTTAGATTTCAAAGTTGTTACTTGTTAGCTAAAGTTAATCTCGCAGAGAAACCCTAGCAAGCCAATCATTTAGAGCCACCCGCACGATATGCTTAATTGGATTTTGATCGTATGTTAGAATTATTATAACAACAGAACGTTGTCGGCATCGGGGCGAATTTTTATTTGCATCTGGCCACCTAAAGTCATCATACCGAGGAAGATATTTTCAACAATTTAGCAGTGTTTCCAGATCAAGACCTCCTAATCGGTAGGATGTATAAAGCAATGTTGTGTCGCCAAGGGTTTACCCAAATGCGCTTGCTATATTCTGCGGGCGACGACGTCGCCCTGTGAACCGAGAAGCGTCAATTTTAAAATTTAAATATGTTCCCAAGGATGGTCCTAGATGCACGTGTTGTTATCCACGCAGTTCCACTGAGGTTTACCTACTTGGCATCTAATAAATATGGATGGTCCCTGTGACAAACTCGAAAATTTTAAATTGGAGAAATGACAAATGTTTTTTTTTAAAAAAAAAATTAAAGGAAAGAAGATTATTTTGTTATATTTTTAAATAATACAAACAATTATTATTTATTATATAGTCTTTTTTTTGAATGTTATGTAATGATGTAAATTATATTATATTATTTATTTATTTATTTATTTAGAAAGATGCTTGCATACAGCATTTCATGCCATTGCCATTTAGCGCAAATATGTTAAAACTAAAACACACCAAATATGAATTCTTACTTATAAGAATACTTCTTGAATGTTGAAGATATGTTCTCCAGCAGTGCCTGGATGCAATGAGGCAAACTAATAATCAGGAATCATGTTTTAGCATAACTGAGAGCGCAGAGTTGCATGGGAACAACACCTATCTATGTTATGGTGGAAACTGGTGGAGCTCATGTTTATTGTTTATACCGTCAAATGGAAACAAGAATCAAGGCTGGAGTACCTACTCGATAATCACTTCTCATGCGCGCATTTGACTTTCCGAAACCAGAGCTTTCGACCTTAGATCGAGGCTTAGGCCTCCTCTTGACAAAAACAACGGCCATTCAAGTCTGCTGGAGAGTTTGTATGGTTGTTTCTGACTTTCAGAACACACAATTGAGATAAGGAATCCTTGCTGTTGTTGGCTACATTCTAGAAATAATACAATAACCTACATACTTCGAATATTTCAAATTTAGGATTCGGATTCGGCACAAATTTACATATGAATTTTTGAAATACTTTTTACACAAATTATTTTTTTAAAGAACGAGGTTTTTTCCAAAACATAGGTTTGTACAAATAATTGAATTTTATGTAATGATGACAGTCGCCGTTGACGTCTTGTCGCATTCTCGTACCGTTAGTATTAATTGTAAAAGTATCAGACAGCATTTTAAATTTTATTTCAGTCGTCAGTCCTCATGAAATTGTTTTAAATCAACTATTGTAAAAGGTGACAGAACACGAAATCGGCCTTGATGATTCTGGCGTTGATCCGCGGGTGTTCGCACTGTCCGTACCACTGATTGCTGTATTTCCTATTAAAAATATCGATCTTTGGTTGGTTATCGCTCACTCGTCGATTGTGTCGGGGCCTACAGGGTTGGCTTGGTCGCTTTGATTTACTGTCCCCCACTGAAAATCAGTTATATAACTGAGTGGGTGGACTCTTAATACATTTTTTTTTTTTTTTACGTATCATATTGGGCAATGCAACGGATGTGCACTTGCTTTAGTATTGTTTCCCTCAGTTTCGCGTCTGAACGGCTTTGTGACGTAGATCGGTGATGACCCCCAACTTCTTGCTGGTCCTGCTCCAGTCCCCTGACAAGAACATGCGTTGAAATAAGATACTTATTGCGCAATATTGGATTAAATATCTCTGCGAAACACATTGTTGTCAAAGCATTTACACACTTTCGGCCTTGGCCACAAAACCGCGCGTGTGTCCTTTCTTATGAACACAGTTCGACACAAAAGTCTTATTTTATGACGGTTTGATGAGCTCGGGTCAACATTTTCACATAGAGCTACTTTTTCGACCTACAATTGTCACCCGAAAAATGTGAATTATTGGGAGACAGGCGCATCGCGCGATCATTACATTTTCAACGTACCAAATAACGTCTCCTACACTTGCTTGGAAATTAACAACAAATTACGTGCTTGGTGATATATTTACGGCAACTGCTATTGGGGAAATGTGCTCTAAACGCGCCATACACACATTCTTACTTGACATTTGGTGCAAACCACAGACCGATAATTTGCATGGCTAGAACATCGGCGTACCAGAATGGGTTTTTAAATCGATCTGTTTCGTTGTGGAATCTTCTAGCAAATGATTTAAAAAGTGACAGATGTTTCAACACAGGTATTAAGAGGTTTTTTAACTAGCATTATTTGTCGAGATTTTTTTTTTCAGATGATGTGGAAGTGTTTTTTAAATGTTTTTGGATGAGCGAAGCGAAGATTCCATTTCACTACACTGGAGAAAAATATCCAGAATGTTTTTTTTTCCTCTTTTTTTGTATTTTTGGCTGTTTGTTAACATGATTCAGGCTAAACCGATACTCCGATTGCGATGAAGTTTTGTGGAGGCCTTCAAAATCTATGAACTTAGAACTGCCACGTTTTTGAGCGCCATCGAATAATTATTTCTCATGAAAATCGCAATTTTACCATTTTTTCGATTTTTAAAAAATTCTTCGACTTATTACATGCTTTATCCGATTGTAATGATTTTTTCACAGAACCTTAATTTCATGAATTAATATATTTGTGTAAAATTTGAGCGCAATCTAAAAATTATTTCATATGAAAATCGCAATTTTACGATATTTTTCGATTTTTTAAAATTTCTTCGACGAATAACACCTACATGTTTTATCCGATTGTAATGATTTTTTCACAGAACCTTATTTTTTTTATTTTTTTCGTGTAAAATTTGAGCGCAATCAAAAAATTATTTCATATAATAATTGCAATTTTGAGATTTTTTATGATTTTTTTAAATTTCTACGACTTATAACACCTACATGCTTTATCCGATTGTAATGATTTTTTAACAGAACCTTAATTGTATGAATTAGTATATTCGTGTGAAATTTGAGCTTAATCGAAAAAGTATTTGTTATGAAAATCGCAATTTTACGCTTTTTTCGTTTTTAAACAATTACGCTCATCCAACAACGCGCCTGAAAAAGCGTTTGCAAAGCTTCCTAGTATTAATATTATGTTGTGTTTATTTGTTATGTATAATTTTAACATGATACGACGTTCTTTTGTAATGTGGGGATATTATGTAACAAGGGTAACAGGTACGAAAGTACTATGGGGCAAATGCTCTTTCTGTTGCTCTTGCATTCAAATATTTTCTTTTTATAAAATGGCATGTTTTGTCTGATATGAAAAAATTGAATGCGAAAAACTTAAAAAAAGTAAAAAAATAAAAAATACCTCGCAGTCTGCAATGTTTGAGGGTAAAAATTAGAGTTAATCAATTGGTCCAGAATGTATGTGGAATACGCTTAATTTTAGCGACAAAGCAATTTTACAAAATTAAGAAAAATTTTCTTGAGGTTATCCAACAGTCGAAAACACATTTAGCACCTACTAGGATTATAATCACTTATGGCGCCTCAATTTCATAACATTGTACATAAGCTGCAGAAGAAATATAAATTCAAATATTGCCTTTTCTGGATTTAAGCAATCCCTAATTTCCCAGAATCAATCAACCACTGTATTGACAATCTTCAATCACTTGTAGATAACATGTTACTATCGGGGTCTTCACTTCTGCTTATAGGACAGCTGTGCAAAGCCATGACCTGCTCTTCAAAGATAGTCTCATGTCCTCTTGCGTCCGTAGCGTAGAGCGTGGCTTCGAATCCCGATTAGAGCATGATGTTTACATCTATTACCACTCATCATCTCGAATAGCCTTAGTGCATGCCCAACTCAAATGCGTGCAAACAGGTATTGATGATTTCTGCTGAACGGTTAGTAATATATTTATTTATTTTATTATTATTAAAATTAAGTCAGTACATTACATTTAAATTGCGACAGTCATAAGAGTATAGGTCTACTGCTCTCAAAAACAGAGTTTGACCGAGAGCAGTTTCCCATAGGTGTATTATACTGCTATATATAATGTCACTAGCGTAAGTGGTATGAATACAAATTATTTGATATAGTAATAAACACATGTTTTATAATATGGTTTACATTTAGATAACGATAATAGAAAAACGTTAAAAATTAAAGGAATAACATTAATTTGTTGATAACAATTTGTTTCAAGAATACAGGTTAATGATTAAAATAAACAAAATAAGAAATATCAATATGACTATACCTAGGTCGAGATAAGTACTAGGTAGCATTTAGTAGGCTGAGCAGATGGTATTTTCAGCTCTTTAAAAATGCAATTTACGATTTGAACTGATTATATTTATGTTAGCAGGCGCGAAACGCCTTTAATATTACTACCTAATCTAGTTATAGAAAATAAACACAATAAAATACTAAAGAATAATAGACACTGTAGTGTTGGATAACACAATATGACAATATGCGTATGATTTAGCCTATTGAGTGAGTGGAGCATTATGATACTTGTTTTGATATCAGGTTATTAATGATACCTTCTATATATTGTAGAGAACAGTTAGACAGACATTTTGATACATAAGTTTTGAAACGGCTGTTTACTACAGAGGTTATGACCGATAATGGAAGAGAATTTAAATAGTTTAGGTCCAAGAAATACTGCGTGTCTTAGAGTTAGTTTGAGTTTAGTAAGTGGAGTTATTAGGTTGACATCGCATTTGGTATTTATTGCATGGCATACTTTTCTGTAAAAGTTTAGGTTGTTACGAATATGAACACATAATATTCTACATAGAGTTTGCGTTCACTTAAGGTGTTGGTTTAACTCAAAGTAGTAAAAGACGGATCGGATATCTCATATTCTTTTTTTAAGTATAATTTTTATTATTAGCTTTTGAATTACATTCACTGGATATAAATGAGTCTCATAAGCGCATCCCCAACTAAGGATTCCATAAATAAGTGACGATTGTACCAGGGCAAAGTAGACATTTCTCAGGAGAGTGACGATTGTACCAGGGCAAAGTAGACATTTCTCAGGAGAATTTTTGAAAGAACCTGGTTGTAATCATTTTTATGTGACAGTTCCACTTGAGGTGTTGGTCAATTATTACTCCTAAATATTTAATATTTTCTACCTTCTTAGTTACATAGCAATCACAGGTAGTGGTAATTCTTTGATTGACACAGTGGGTTGAGTGAAGCTGGATGATGTTTTGGGCGGGCTGATTGGTAATAGTATAGCTGAAAAGGTGATAAATTCTGTTTTTTTTCAAATTGAGAGTGAGGATGTTGTCGTCCAACCATTACCTAATTTTACACAGTTCTCTTTGCGCTTTTTTGAAAACTTCATCCCAGTTACTGCCCACAAATAAAAGTACTGTATCGTCAGCAAATGTTATAATTTTTCCGTCAATAACCCCATTACATAGTTCGTTAATAAATATAGTAAATAATAGAGGTCCTAATACAGTGCCCCGGGGTACTATATTCAATTTTCCTTGGCTTACTACGTTGTCCATTTATGTTTTCCATTTGTTCACGATTAGATATGTAGCTCTTGATTAGATTGTTCGCCACACCACGAATCCCATATTTGTTTAACTTGTTTAGCAAAATTTCATGTGAGACTGTGTCAAATGCTTTGGCTAAATCTAAAAATACGGCAAGTGGTTTTTTCTTCGAATCTAGAGCAGTATGTATTTCTGTGGTTAGTTTTAGAATTGCATCCTGTGTACTTAAGGAATTTCGAAATCCAAATTGGTTGTCAGAGATTATGTGATTTGTATCAAGAAAGCAATTAAATCTTTTTTTAATAGCTTTTTCGTAAATTTTTTAGACATTTGAGGTGAGAGAGATCGGTCTGTAGTTACTTAATTGAGTTTTGTCGTCCTTCTTATGTATGGGTGTTATTTCAGCTTTCTTCAGAATGTCTGGGTATCCTCCAGATGTGAAACCTATGTTGATAATGTGTTTAAGAGGTTTGGTTATGGAATTCTTTACAAGTTTTAAGGTGGACGTAAGTATGCCATCGTGTCCTGGTGATGTCCGTATGCCTAGTTCGTTGATGTACCCTATGATTTCGTCATCATTCACTGGATTCAAAAAGATTGTCTTGGGATTCACTTTATCTCTTGTGTTTAGTTTATTTAAAGTTTGTGCAGTCGCTTACCAAATTTTGAATGGATGTTATTAAAGTACTTTTATATTGATATCCTTATGGTACACAAAATAAGCTTAAAGATCCATTGCGAGACATAAGTCCAAAACGTGAAAAAAATTGGAAATCCAAAACATGGATTACAATTATTCTGGAAATTCCCACCAAACCGTTTATTTTACGATAAAACCAAATTAACCTGCGCGTTCACATTGATTTAAATTTTAAACGTTGATATCCATTGTGCAAATTTGAGTTAAAAAAATCTGTACACTTGGAATAAATTCTCAAAGTTGACCAAAATTGAGTAAATTTTGGTGATTTCACTAAATTTTAATTCAAAATCAATGAATTAATTTAGGAATACGCATAATGGATAACATAGATTTATTCTATATAAACGTTAGTGTGAAATTTGATAATGGTGTTACAAACCGTTTACCCGAAAAATCCAGAAAGCTGAGCGCTTAAACTCACCTCCGTTCTAGCCTCAGCATACCCTCTTAAGCAACGAAAATTATCAACAATCAACATTAACCAATTACCTCTCAGTATACAAACAAAAACAACATGAGATTAATTTGCACTCATATAAACGAACTAATTTCATAAAAACTATTATTTTACTATTTTTTGTATATGCTGTTTTATATCTTATTATAAGTATTTTTAACGATGGCATAAGATTGATTGATTGGTATTGCTTAACGTCTCATAATAATGCACTAATGCATTTCGAGACGATGAGTGGTGATAGATGAGGATGAAGGGTGAATAGAAGGGAGGAAGGGAAACCCGGTACCGGCACGTAGCCTACTCCTTTCGAATAGTACCAACGGGACCAACCCCTTTACGTCCCATCCGAAAGGACGGTGAAACCTTGACAGTCATATTGGTTCCTCCACTAACCCGGACTGCCGAGCAGACGTCAGGAAACGAAGCCGTTACACTAGCTCTTGAACCCTCCATCTGCTCTAACCAGCGTATACGTGTGTTTCAGGGCAGAGCGGTCACCCACTCTACCCCTGACCACGCCCGAGGTTGCTTAACTTCGGTGTTCGAGTGGGAACCGACTAAGCGACCGCGGCTAAGCCGCTGGCTGATGGCATAGGAAGAAAGAATAATAAAAATAAGGAAACGTATAAGGATAAGCATAATGATAAGCAGGAGCACTACTCGTAGAAAGCTGCATCTTGAGTGTAACCGATGAACTAACTCAGTGCTACCGTACAAGGCTCGAATTCTGGAGGTCATGGTTCAGCGCCGTGCACCAACATTCCTGAGGCCTCCTTCCTTCTCCCGAGTCCCGAAGTCACCATGGATCCAAGCCGTTGTTCGCCTGTCGGTGCTGAGACGGTCACGGGACTGATTAGCTAGAGGCTCACCCGGTCACACACCATGCAGTGACATCTTGCTAACGACGACTTGACTTGTCCCAGCTTCCAACTGAGATGTGCCCGTCCGTCACCTGACGGACCACGGTATCAGGTATGTGGTTCTATTAGCTAGAGGCTCACCCGGTCACACATCATGCAGTGACATCTTGCTAACGACGACTTGACTTTGCCCCAGCTTCCAACTGAGATGTGCCCGTCCCGTCACCTGACGGACCACGGTATCAGGTATGTGGTTTTATCGAAGCAATGCCGACAACCAGCAAGATTTACATAACTGACGTTAATTTATGTTCCGCATCAGATATAACATTTTCTTGGCCAACACCTCATATTTATGCAACGATTCCAATCAGGACTATTCTATTCTCGAATATAATAATAATGATTAGGGAGTGGTAGTGGCTATGGTGCGGAGGCGGATCGCACACGGCTGGTGAAGTCAAGGGATGACTGGCAACTCCCTCCTCTACGCACCTGCAGCCACGTTCTGGGAAACCTACTTGCCCAGGGTGCAATGTATTGGAGTTACGACAATTGTGAAGCTCAGTCGTTGCATTGGGAAACCTTTGGAAAAACCTTTGCCGGTCTCGAAGGGATTTTAATCCGGGACCTCCCGGAATTCCCTCAAACTTTTCATAGATTATTTGAAGTTTTGTAAACAACAGAAAGTATGAATTATTTTATTTGAAAACTAATCAAAGATCTATCTGCTCCAAATTAATTTAGAAACCAACAGTAACACTATGGTAGGTTTGGTGGGTTGTCTTGAGTTCTCCGTGCAGTTATTATCAAAAATACCGATGATTCAAGTGATCAAGTCGCAGGTTTTCGTTTTGAAATCCTGCATGGTCAGTCTGGTCAGTGTGTCTATCCAACTTCGTATCTGTCGTTCTTTATATATAAATGTATAATATTACTAAGAGGTGGGCTCCAGTCAAGGGTTTCCAACAAAAGCGCTCTCCAAGAATACAACAGGAAAGGCTATTGTTGAACCAATTTCACACTGTAGTTTGGGGTAGGTTTTTCAAGGACGTAGAAAATCGTTCTCTTTATATTTTTAACTTGAGTCACAAATGTATTCCACTTTGTCGAGTCTATAACATTCAAGTCATTGAGTCCAACTTTATTGAATGAGCCGGGTTTCGTAAATTTTACGTTCCTACGATTCCCCGAAATAATGGCCCCATTCGTCGCGGACCCCCACAACGGTGCGCAATAACTATTACTTACTGAGAACAAAATAATACATAGAATACGGGAGATGTGTTGCGTCCGGGGGGGGGGGGGGGGGGGGCAGAGTGTCGAGATTGTTCGTGGAGAAATAAGAGGTTTTGGGTAGAGGAAGAAGTGGGGGGGGGGGATGTGGCAACTGAACTACGAAAGTAGCTAATATAGTGATAGTCCTAAATTGTATAGACGGTTGCGTTGTTCTTGGATTGAACATTGGCATTTAGAAGAGATAAAACTAGGGAATGTTTTTTAATGTTTTAGAATGTTTTTAATAATAAGAAATCAAAATTGTTGTAATTTAAATGTGTATTCGTTTCAGTAACGCGGCTTACAGGCGTGATATAGGGCAAGTTCGTTTTTTTTCTTGAAAAAATGCTAATATTGACTATTCTTTGTAATGTTATGTTATTAAATAAATAAATTCGTATGTCGAGTCTATACTCATAGTCACTCTTAGTCGTGGAGTCATACAAGTGATTTTCACTCCAGAATCTTGTGGAAAGAATACAAATGCAAAACGTTTTTAACTATATGTTGATTTATTTGATTTTAGAAAGTCCGTTTGGACATTTTGCGCCGCAACTCCGTAATTTATGTCGTATGGAGATCGTGAATGACGATGCACAAACAAATCACGATGAGATTTGCGAATGGTGATGAGCCTACCTAACCAAACCCAGAGATAGTCCGTGGGATGTACCCAGACCCACACAACGCGGGCAAGCGTGTGCTGGTCGGATCCAGACGCAGGCGACTATACATTGCAAAACACAATCTGTCTGAGGAACCGGTGCACGCCTTTAACTTCTGGTAGACACAGACAGGTAGCGAATAGAGAGTTGAACTTATATTGTTATTCCGGTGGATTTGGAAACAAACAAAACGAGAGCTAGGCCTATTCCCACAGTGATTACATCCGCGGCTTGACCTGTATAAGGTGCATCGGTGCAGGGTTATCAGTGCTGACGATGTGCATACCTTAACCTCGTGGTCCTGAGATAGTACCGGCTGCCGGACACTTACTGCTGACTATAGGATACTAGGAGAACCGGAGAGCATTCCACTAGGTGACTAGACGACACAGGCGTGGACGTGGACGTGGACGTGGACGTGGACGTGGACGTGGACGTGGACGTGGACGTGGACGAGGAGGACGTGGACTAGGATATGGACGATGGATCCATCTAGCAGAAGCAGAAGACAACTGCATCTAGATCTAAGACAATGTGGGCCTACTTATAATCAAACCTGATTCTAGTCTGCTAGGTATAGGTGTAGGCCATGCATGGGTCCGTAGTTTTGTACGGTGTGGACCGTGGCGCAGATCTCGCATATAGTGGGTGCCGGGTGGCAGCATATTTGTGCAAACCACTTCCTCTCCTACCACATGTCTCTTATGTGCACACATCATCATGAATGTGGCTGGCGTCGACGTCGACGTCGGGGCGTTGCAGTCACACTTGCCCTTGGCTTGGAGACACATAGAACAATGTGTTGGTCAGAGTTAAGTATGCATCGGATTCTCAAATTTTTATAATTTCCACTTCGAGATTTAGTCAATTATAATATTTTAAGAATCAATTTTTGGGAAAGTTTTCTTTTATATAAGTTTGCTGAGGCAAGAGGACAATAACGTATTTCCCGAGCTATTTCCAAATTCCCCATAGATTTCGACGACCTATATGTCAGCTGCCGACAGAACGGTGAGTTCCGTCTGATACCGAATGGAATCATAAGACACAATAATTTTATGTTTAATGCATTATTGTATACGTCACAACACCGTCCCCTCTCCCTTCTTCAATATGTTGACCTGACCCAGTCGACGCACCTTGAAACTTGAATCGATCCGGTAATATATGGAGGCTCCATACATTAACATTATATAGTGTATATCCAGTAGGCCTATGTGTTGCGTTAGTACGAACTACGAATACACCATGCAGACACTATAAGCTATTCAGCAAGAAACGAGCACTGCACTTTTCTTCAAAACTCTCGAGGGAACCTGCCCACTGCCCAGGGTGCAATTGTACACCCCTCTCTCACGTAACTTGGTATTTGGAATGAATGTCCGAGGGTTTCGCGGCAGAAGAAAACCTGGAAAAAACTTTCAGTTTGGAGTCGGGATTCGGAGGCGAGATCTCGCGCGCTAAACGCAGTTTGTTTGTGATTGATGTTTAGTTCGGCAAGCCTCGCATGAAGGGAACGCGTCTTTCATTGAGGAAGCTTCCTGCGTCCTGGCGCGGTGGGGCCCGTCAGGGGGAAGGAGCCTCCCCATTTGGTTGCGGTACTGCCACTAGGTCAACAGGCTCACACTCGCAGGTCACTAATTGCAACATTCCCAGCAATTCCGAGACATTGACAGACTCCAAGCCCCATACAGAACCGGAAGCTCCACCCTCGCGAAGAGGGTGGTGGCGCCTGCCCACTACCCCAGCGTGTCCTGTGTCCCTCAGCAGAAGGAAGACATTCCAGCCACAACGTTGCATTCAGTTATTTCCGTGGTTAGAATTCCACTTATAAAGCAGACTATTACTGATATATATTATCATTTACCTGCCAAATCACGGAGTAGGGGCGTAGCTAGGATTTTGATTCGGGGGGGGGGGTGAATTTCGGGGTTTATATCAAGAAATGTGTATAGATTTGCACACGAAACTATCATTTCGAGAAAAGTACGTACCCTGGTACAATGGGGGGTCTGGGGGGAAGCCCCCTAGCTAGTGCGGGACGCACCAGAAAAATGTTGATGTTTAACATTGCAAATAGTGACATTTTACTAGTTCTTAGAGTGCTTTTGAAGATAATTTGTAAAATTGTGATGATCCACATAATTCATTGTAATCCTTCTGATTTATGGGGGGGGGAGGGGGGTAGGACACCTGATCCCCCTCGCTACGCCCCTGCCTAGAAGCATCGGCAAGGTTACTTTGGAACGACTATAATATGTATGGTGTACTTACTAGCATGCAGTAACTGTATGATTGATGCTTGATGGGATGGGTAGAGTAGTTCCGAAGCAACCTTGCCAAGGCTGCCGGCATCGATAGGTCAATCGTGGCTAACCAGCGATCGGAATTGTAAAATAAAGCCCTCTGATTGGCCAAGATGGCCGTCTTGCTTAGCAAACGATACGATACCAATATATAGGCCTACCTGCACGCTACTACGATAGCAATAAATGGTAATCGCAATCAAAACATTACAGTAGTGCATGGATGAAAGTTATCGAAGCAGGGTTGTACTTGCTACCCTTATTTGGGATGGCGCTGGGTGAATTCCGGCCAAATGAAATCCTAACTGAAGGGGTCATTGGTCAAGAGGCAAATAGGCAAATGGCCAAATGCAGTAAGTGCTGTAAATGTCACCTGTTGTGAGCAGGTTTCCCACACACAAAAATGCGTGGCATTTGCGAGATTTTACGATCGCTAAGAACATAATAATTCAAAGTAAACATCACGTCTATACAATATGCACAACTCTAACTCAAGGTACGTGGGAAAGTCGTTACGAACAAATTATAGCCAACTATTATGAGACGACGATAAGGATTGATAGGTTTGTAAATAAGTTAGCGAGACGGCTCTGAGTGAGTGAGCTCTCTGGATTCTACTAACGAACCAAGTACGAACAACAGAACACAATCACCGGATGAAGTTGCAATCTACATGACGCAAGGAATGTTCATTTTCAGTTTGAGCGTATGTATCTTTAAATATGATTAGCATAATATGAACTCGTACGCTATCGTTATGGGTATTGACTGGTGCTTGCAATATACACGAGGGTGAAATCAATGAAATTATTGTAATCACGTGGCAGTGGCGTAGGAACAATTTTGTTAGTGGGGGGGGGGGGGGGGGTCACACTAAAGTTGTCGACGAGGTTGATACCTCCCTCAAGGCCCGTTCCCGTAAGGCCCGATACCTTTTTTCCCCTTAAAGCCCACTTTTCTACCTGTTGATAAAGACCATGTTACACAAGGGTGCATTCCCTTAAGGCCCGTTCCCTTAAGGCCCGATCCCTTAAGGCCCGTTCCCACAAGGCCCGTTCCCGCAAGGCCCACAACCGTTTCCCTCCCTAAGGATTAGTGGTTAGCCTCCCTATTATTATTTAATTGCAATTTAATTGCATTTTAATTAAACGAGGGAGCGGAGCGACCGAGTGTCTCCATTCAACTCAAACGGCCCTCATTCTGTGATTCTGTCTGTCTGTCTGTAGCCGAACCGCTGAACAGATTGGGCTGAAATTTTAAACAGACATCCGGTACGAGTTTACTGAGAACTGCTAACAAAATCACCTAGATCCATTGCGATTTAATCCCACAATAAATAAAAATGTGATTTTAAATATCTAAGCATTTGTTTAGTAGCAGCTAGTGGGGCGATAACTACGTGCATGCATGGCTGTAGGTAACATTTAGACTACCACACGAGGGTTGGGGTTCGATACCGTTAGTTCGAACTTTTTTATTTTTTTACACACACATATAATTTTGAGGGGTATTAAATGGGAAATAAAAATTAGGTGATTTTGATTTACACTTGGAAATTTGTAAGTTTTACCCTAATACATTTTGACCACGTTCGCATTTTAAATGTTCAATTTAATATATAAGGGAAGCGCCAAAGTCGTTGTTAAACGATTGAGTGACCATGTGTTGAGTACCCGGTATCATTTCTCATACTGGGCTAGATCCAGCCTTAGGTATAGGGGAGGAAAGGGGATGTTCCCGGGTACTCAACACTTGGCTTACTCACTCGTTTAACAACGACTTTGGCGTTTCCCTAGTTAGATTTACATAGGTGTAATCAAACTGCAGTTGTAGTTAAACAAATAAAGTAACAGGAATCTTGTAAATGCACAACTATTGCCGATGTACCAGTTAACAACATATTATACTATCATGATAAGTCTACCATTAACAATTACAATACTATCAATTTAAATTCTGTTTTAAATTTATTACATTAATAAATATATCATAAACGTATGTAATGCACTATCAACGGCGCAATGGTTTACCACAATTTACATGTCTATATTTATGTGGTGTGTTTGTATCTTAAACGTATTCGTATTGCTAACTTGGTTCCAATTATTTATGAAAATTAGTGATTATTTTTAATCATTTATAAATCAACGGCTTATGGGGTAAGTATATTTCACTAGTGTAATTTTTTGTGCACTGATGTTGTTTGAGGTATGCTTATTACCCAAATACAGTATCTACCTCTAAAACATGTCGGGAAATCGCTTCAATTTGCATTTTTAATATGATTAATAAACAATACTATTTATGCTTAGTGTCAATAAAAAAATACCGAAAATATTTTTTTTCCAATTTACTTTTAAATAACTTGGATTCATTAAATATTCAAACTTTTTATTTAGGTCATTTTGCTTTATTGTTCCACAATTGAATAGAGGAAAATTGCAAGCAAAGAGTATATACACTTCTGCAAGTTATTGCCGTGTTTGATCTATAACTGATCTATTACAGCGTTGTTTTGAATAAATAAAGCACAAACGTGTGTATTGTCTATTCAAAAGTTGAATCACACAAAAGAAAACATCAAAAGCTGAAATAAAAATTTTAAAACAAACATTTGGAGCTTTTTTTTATCAAAAAACGGGAACGGGCCTTAAGAGAACGGGCCTTATGGGAACGGGCTTTAAGGGAACGGGTCTTACGGAAACGGGCCTTACGGGAACGGGCTTCAAGGGAACGGGCCTTAAGGGAATACACCCTTGTGTAACATGGTCTTTATCAACAGGTAGAAAAGTGGGCTTTAAGGGGGAAAAAAGGTATCGGGCCTTACGGGAACGGGCCTTGAGGGAGGCCACCGACGAGGTTGGGTGGGCAAACCGGGGCCTGGGGCGAAGCCCCAGCCGGCGGAGGCTATTTCGCCTTAGGTGAGTTTTTTTTTAAAAGGTGCCCTTGATAGGTGGCCTAAAACACGTTTTCAGGCGAATTTTAATTATGAATAAGGGTTACATTTTGAAGCTAATATTACATTGAAGATTGAGTACCTGACTGAAATTGGTCGACAGTCTGCTTGGGAGTGAAAACACTGCACACAAAATATATTGAATAATTATAAGTCTAAATCAGATGGCTTTTTTTTTTTAGTCTAGTCTCGCAAATCACGTCTCTTACTGAATCTTTCTAAAAAATGTTAACAAAAACCTTCTTTTTTGTTTGCAAGCCCGACTGTGGATGGTAAAAATCCTAAAAATCACCCAACAAATGACCAAATGACACCCAACCTGGCTTGACCCCCCCCCCCCCACTGGGGGGATCAAGCCTACTTTACCAATGCCACCTGGCACATAGATATAACACTGAAAATATAGGTCACCACAATGGTATAGCCTATTTCCAAAATAAACTCAAAATGATGCTCGTTGATATGGATCAAATTCGGATAAATTAACATATTCAATTATTGAAACGAGTAAGGAAGCATTTTCATTTCATTTCGTCATATTGTTTATCCGAGCTCTCCGATAATGCCTCGGAGGTGTGGATTTACGTATTTTCTGGACGTACATATATACAAAAATTGGCAAACACATAAACAAAAAATATGTTACCTGTACGGTGTAATCGCGAATTTTGAAAACATTTTTGGCGCAGGCAGGATATTTTCCAAGGGGGACGGGGGCAAGACGACACAAGTAACAACACTAACTATTAGGGGCGAAGGGGAAGTGGGGTTGGCCATATAGTCTCGCAAGGCGTTTTTTTCGTTTGGTACTTTATACTTTATATAGTCAATTTAGGGATGTTAAAATAGGATATGAATTAAACTTTAGTTTACTTTATTATACGACCCTAACTGTTTTTTTAAACAATTGAAAGCAGTAGCGTATCCAGGAATTGACAATTGTCTGGAAAAGGCGGGGAGCCGGCCTTGCAAAACTAATACGGGTGTGCTGGAGGAAAGGTCTATTTCTGCCAATAGTTTTGCGAAAAATTCATGTTTGGTACTTATGAACGCTTAAAAACACGTTTAAAAATGATTTCTTTTAATTATGGAAGAAACTTTTAAAACTCATACATCGTATTTTTGTAAATAGAATAGTGCGTTACAAGTACAACATTGTAATTGTATTGACTTTACAATCATAAAACTTCGAAGAGTATAATTGGGCGGACGCAACCACTGCTTGTAGTCGAGCAGGGGTTTGAAACAATTGTGCATTTTGGTATAGTCGCCAATTTATTTTGTGCGATGTAGTCGATCACATAGAGGCATAGCGATTTTCAGGCCGGGAGCTATCTTGGTTTTCAATCCATTCAACTTTGGCGGACATATTTAAAGATTAAAGATGGCGACTGAATTGTAATAATTTGCCAAATTTCGATGAAATTATGGCATATTTCAATATTTCGTATAAGTCCCCCTTTCCCCTTAGTGGGTAATTATCACAAATATATTTTTCACATTGGTATTGTTGGCCAAATAATCATCAAATCATAACTTCTGTCTGTGTACAGTAGTACCACACACACTCACACACACAGGCACAGGGCTAGGCGTGGCGTCCAGCATTTGAAAGACGAACAAAGAAAAGTTAGTCCAAAAGTAAACATGTTCAACATTCTTGTCCCTATTGAGTAGGCCTACATTTCCGTGATACATGAGGAAATTATAAAAATGGTTTTATTTTAATACATTTAGTGACCCTAATTAAAACTAGCTATTGCACTGCGTGCACTTACATGTTACATAAATCTTTTACAAGTTTATTTTACCTACAACAATCCAAAAATATTATTAACCCAAGTACCAATGAGACGAAAATAAAATTCAAGTTTGTACAGAATGTTTAAAAATTAATTGAAAGTCTGCTATTATTGTTCGTCTAACAATTAACATTCTTGTAAGATTTGAGTGTTCCCCCTCCACCGAGGATCTCCCCCCACCCTGCCGGCCGGCAGCCAGTGAGAGCCAAGGCAGGAGAAGTGGAGGGACCTACGGCCTGTCACAGTCCGCTCCGATCATCATTCCTCCGAGAGTCGTGAACGGGCTCGTCTCTCTAACAGCTGTTTCTTCACGTCAAGCGACTTCATTCGAATTTGCTAGGACTACCTATCCTACTGTATATATACACATTTTGTGGCAATGAGTAAGTTTGATTAAATCCACTAAAGTGAGGTAAATTAATTTGTTTGGTTCGAGTTTGTTTGCTGTCTCGCGGGTTGTGCTAAGTAAAGTCAAACACCGTAATGGATCTATTGTGCTGCGAAACTCAGTGTGAATGTCGTGCCTTCCCCGATCCGGTGTTGTTGAACGACGAGCGAGTGTTGCAGAACCTGCGCAGACCGAGGACGGACAGCCCCCAAACTTCTATTTCCAGGCTTCAAAGGGAACTCCCCCTCACATGGGAAAGTGTTGCTGAGGGATGCTGGAGTATTTTCCCCATTTTACATATTTCTTTTGTTTGTTTCAGTATTTGTCATTTAAAGTTCATTAAGTAGTGTCTACCCTGGTCAATCCACAAACAATTTCTCAAATCATAACTATTTTTATCGATACGACATTAATCAAAGCATGCCTTATTTAATCAATATCCTAATCATTGTGACGATAGTCATAAGTTCTATTATCTTATATGACAGCCAATGTAAAGGCCAAACTTTTCCGTAAATTTTCATTTTATGTTTTTGATCATCCCTAGTTATTCCGCCAACCTTCTCGATAAAAGGGTGGCGTAGTTTGATTGAATCGAAATCACTTTTCATTAGAACTTATAACGAAATTTTATATTTTTTATGGCCAGCTTTCTTCAAAAAATTCCAAGTAAAATTTAACCCCCTTTAAACTGGGGTAATTGGGGGGATCTTTTTATCCACAAATACCGAAGAAATTCCGTAAAGTTATTCAAGATGGCCGATTGGCGCATTAATGTGAGCTGATGATTGGCTATGGCCTATTCCTGTGAATGAGTTATTCCTGTGGAGCCAATCATCTGGGGTCCCGGCATTGTACCAGGCCTATGACGTTTCGTAGACATATTATCTTCAAGATGTCGGAACTGTACAGACAGCCACTCAAAGTCGACATCATTAGTGATTAGAGCCCAGCCTACGATGCCAAAATCACATTTGCCCTTTTAAAACTATAAAAAGTTTTTTAAATTACGTATTTACTTTGGAGGGAACCGAACCCTCACATTTTTAAAATTCACTTTACCCCCATCAATGAAACTGAAAATAATTTGGTTTTTTTCGGGGAAAATTTTTTTATTCGCTCATAGCCTACATCTTTTTTATTATAATTTCAAGTTTGCTTTAAACCCCAATCCACACTTCTTACATTTTTCATTTTGTAACATTTGGCACATTTGGGTAAAACCTTAAAATGGCATTGCTTACATCATTCCAATCCTGCTATGTTCAGCTTCCCAAGAACGGAAAGTTTGGATTATAATCATTCATGGACCAAACTAAAAACGTCCCTGCCTCGTTCTTGGGTGCGGTGACACCCATGCAAGAATGGCGCGCGCGGCTAGGTTTAGTAAACACTGCGACGTCCCGCGCCGCTTGTTATCCCATGCGCTGTCAGCAAGCTCGAGTTTTCTTTCTGTCAGCTTCTCAGTCTCTTATCAACCATGCTGTTTATAAGATGATAACAGCTAGGGCTCCAGCGGAATTTCTTAGTAACGAACGTGTTTATTTGAGCGCGGGAAATGCACTTTAGTCGAGAAGACATAACATTTTTATCATTTTCTCTTGTACTCGACACATTCCTGTCCTTTTCTTATTCTTTCTTTCTTGACCCCTCACATTCTTATGCAGGCTCTAGGGATCCCGTTTAGACATAATGCACCAATAACGTGGATGGTGAATCTATCACCACCATAAGAAAGAGCCAACCATGTTTTCAGACTAGAAAAGGGAAACAAGATTTTATTCAGATTTTTCTCATTGTTGAGATTTTGGAGCAATAAAAACAACTTTTACAATGTCCTTCACAAGAATAATGCGCTGTATTTCATAACATTTAAAAAAAAATTATAATGCTAAACTTCTTTACATTTTATAATATTAAAGTGAGTACTTTCAGGACCCTTGGCAACAATGAAAACATTCACACATAGTTCTCTAACGAAAGTCGTTAAATAAATAGGCACCTATATCAATTGAGAATTACATTGGCTATTGTTTGTTTATAAGGAACTAAGGGTACAGTTTACATTTATCTCCTCCCCCCCCCCCCCTCCACACACATATTTGAAGCTTATGCTAGCGTCCTACAAATATTCCATGGATTCAGGAGACAGACACAGTAGGCTATATATCCGACCTCCCCCTCCACCCCCCTACCCCCAAGGAACTTACACTTGCATTCGATCTGCCCTTACTTCTAGTACTTACCTTTTTAACTAAGAAAGCAATCTTTTTTTCAAAACGAAACCCTTCAAAATATGTTCAGATGTTTTAACTTTGACTTTTGTTTCGTGAACTGTTCTTTTGCCCCTTTGACCCCATAACCATAGGTTGGATTGGCGTTGGCGCCACAGTATATAATAATTGATAATATTGTGCTCATCTTATAAAATAGCCTATCATGAAAACTGAGGAGATGGGTCCTGCCTACCGTGGCAGCTGCTGCCTAAACTGACCAGACACGGCGCGAAAAACAGAGGAATGTATCATAATGAATTTAATCGAGTCTTTTGTGTCTCGCGCATGACCTTGCTCCTCCTCCTCTCGCGGCTCGCTCAAAGCGCACGGATTTCTCTCCTTCGCGCGGAGAACGGTGGGAGGGGGGGGGGGGGGACTAGAAGACAAGGCAAGGTGAAACTATTCTCGGTCGTCCGGAGGATATATTGCTCACACGACATCCCGAAGAAAATTCAGACCTATTTCTTGTAATCGATGTGAATGTGTTTTTATTACAAAACATTATTTTTGTTTATACCAATTTTTGGAAGTCTTGTAATCAGACACATTCCATAAAACTGATAGGGGCAATTTCAAAACAAGAATTATACCAGAAATTCTCAAATGTGAAGTTGATCTGGTTGTGGAGAAGACCTATATTTTATAGAAGGTGGGGCCTGGTCATGGCAACTGTTTGTTTTGTTGTTTATTTTGTTTTTCTATGTGAAGCCTTGTCTTAGCTTATTTTTTTGTAAGTTTTGTAATTTTATTATTCTTGTTTTCTGAGGATAGCCCATACAGTTGGGCTGAAACGTCAAAAAGCAATACAAGCAGATTCAACGCGGCGAAATGTCCCGACCAATTAATTAACGGGCCGCGAAAGCCTTAGATTTGAAAAAAATTATAAAGAAAATACACTTGTCTAGTTATGAATATGACACGCACATTTGTTCTGAGATCCCCCAGCCCCCAACCAATCTAAGAATAGATGAGCCAAAACTTCCAAATGAAACTATTCGCTTAGTAATGTGGGTGGATGTGGATAATATATTACACTTGGTGGTTTCGAGTAGGCCTGAGTGCCCGCCCCCCACATAGTATTCACTGTAGGTGGGGGCGCAAGTCCTAGCCGTATGGAACCGAGGGAATCGCCCCCTTACTTACAGTCTTGAAACCATCACGAGATGAGTACGACAGCTAAGGACTGGCGCGACAAAAGAGGCCCGCTAAACTCTAAAGCGCGCCAATGGACCAGGGAGCCACTCCCAAACTATCCATGTTCCCGCGCAACTATGAATGAATTGGCCGCCTGTTCTGCGTGGTACGGGCCAAGGGGCTCAGTTCGACTCCCGACACCACACCCCTTGGTTATAGCAATCCAAACTATTCATTGATCTCATTTTGTGCCGTTTTCTACAAATACGTTTTTTTTTTCTTGGCATTGCCCTTCAACAAGGGTTAAACACAATGTTATTATTGACTTTGTTCAGTGGCGTCAGTACAGAAGGGTGAGGGGGTGGGGCGGGGCGATGGTTCCCCCAAATTTGGTCAGAGGGGGCACAATTTATATTTTGCAGTAGGCTTTTTATTGAGACATTAATGATATATTTTGCTTATTTTGCTATTTTTTCATAGGCCTACATATTCAAAAACATTTTGTAAAAAAAAAATCGTCAAAATACTTCAATCACACTTTTAGAATAGAAATTTTTCCGTGGCTGAGCGGGCCTATCCCCCCAGAGCCCCCTGCCCCCATTGTTCCCAACCATGTACTCTGTACCTGACAAAGAAAACAGACATACACCACTGACAGTACCGGTGTACCCACATACCCCTTTTACTAGTTGTTCTGAAAATTGATCTCTGGTGGAGGTTTAAAAAATCCCCCCCCCCCCCCCCCCAACAAAACAAGGGCTGGTTGCGCCACTGACTGGTATGGTTAGTGCGGTTAGTTAAGCTTTGGTTAGTTTAATAATTCAAGGAACATTGTTTTTAACGCAAGCCTCGTCCTCTAACCCGGCACCTCCACCAAATGACCGACGCACGCCGAATTACGTTATATTTTGCATTCTTCTTCTTCGATCTGTTGTCTAAGTAGCTTCGCTCCTCTTGTAGATATTACCGAGCCCATGGTTGTCAAGTTTACTAACGGTTTGCTCACTATGCTGTTTTAGTGTTGGCACAATGTTCATATTTGCAGCAAGCGTAAGACAGACAACCTTGTATTATTACAACGTTACGTTACTAGAAACTGAATCTGGAATTCCAATTACGGCTCGTTACCGTGTTAGCGTTCTGTAAAACGGGTTGATCAGGCCAGGCCACACTATTGTTTGTAACACTGATTTTGTGTCACTGTTCTCGTGTGGGAAAATAGTTTTAGAATTTGAATTCTGCAATATTTTGAGAATTTTCACCTGCCTTCGACTAGCGAACATTATTTACAATATCGAACATTTGACCAAAAAAAAATTACGCCTACTATGGGGATGGATAACATGAGTTTGCCAAGACATTCTTAGTGTAGCTTTAAATAAATTAGAAAGATCAAAAGTTGATACTTCTAAATTAACCGAACACGTTTTTTAAAATGTCATTCATTTACAACATGTTTGCTGTTTTTGGTATTCCATATTAGCTGTGGCTGGTTTTGCCGGAACTGTGAAAAAGTTTAATTAAACTGTTGAATATATTATGTTTAATATTACATTACGTTTAATTTATAGCTATTTCTTTGGTGTTGATAAGGTGATGCGTGATGTTGGTATCAGGTAGGCCTAGTGTGCGGTGCGGTGCCTCGCAAGAATACCGCTTAGGATAATTACATTGAGAGCGTAATTATGTGTGGAATTATTGAAAGCCGTTTCATTATAGAAATAATAACAGTCGTATAATATCCAAACGAATCGGCTAGCATAAGGTACAAGCATAGAAACTAATTGCTAACACTTATTGATAATCGGCATAACATGCTCATTATCCAAGCTGTCACAGTGCCAATACAAAAAACCTGGGCTATCTACATTATTCAACAGCTCTCGCTTTAGGCACCGGTAAGATTTCAGACAAAAAAAAACTATCATGGATGCTAGGAAGTGGAGGGCCCAATGATAGCAGGGGAAGAAACGGATCGAGAGAGAGAGAGCGAGTTCTCAAATTCCACTCAAATGGCGCTTAGGTTTTTTGTCAGACAGAATCCCATTCCCAACCCAAAGGATTTAGATCGATTTTTTGTGATGTTGAAAAGAGTCATGAGATGTCATGACGTCATTGGTTTGTGGCCACCTTGGGAGTGAATAATATGTTGGTTAGTAGTTACCAAGGCACGAAGCTGCACGTTATCTTGGACACGCGGATCAGCAGATTCTTCGTTCTACTGTATGTTGACTGGGGAGGGGAGATTACGGGTGGGGGGGGGGGGCAGATGGCTTTTCCAGAAGGACATGCATCATTGCGTTTGCCGATTATCATACATTTAACTAAAATATTATTTCATCAAAATACATACGTTATAATCAGTTTCAATGTATTCTCCTCATTACATGGACCTAAATTTAGATTTAAAATTTGGTTTTGAGATACTAATCGCGTCTCGCGAATTGTTTTTTTATAAATCATGTCAAGTTGTTGGTCTTCTCGATTGAATATTTTCACAATTTTCTACTAACCTGTATTTACCACGGAGGGGCGTTGCGTAACAAATAAACAAACATGTATTGATCTGTCATTAAATATTTGTGATATATAAATACATAATACATCCTCTCATTATGCATAATGCATGGATGTGTTGTGGGGAGAGGGTTGAGAGGAGGATAATTCCATGTATATTATGTAATATTAATCGGAAGGTTTGCATCCCAGTCTCCACGAAGTTCGTAGACCTATGCATCTTGAAGCTTGCTGTCTACAACACTACAAGCTAGCAGGGATTACGACGCCCTCGCTAACCAGTACTTGACAATGCCTCCTTGTTTTAGGTGTGTGAGGAACAGAAGTGCCAGGAAGAGATCTTCCCTCTAGCCATGAACTACCTGGATAGGTTCCTGAGTGTCTGTTCTTTAGCGAAGAACCAGCTCCAGCTCGTTGGTTCTGTGTGTCTCCTGGTCGCCTCCAAGCTCCGTGAAACTCAGCCCATAACTGCAGACGCTTTGGTATTTTACACAGACAACAGCATTACCTTGGAAGAGCTCTGGGTAAGTCGGTGGCAAGTTATTTAAAGTAAAAGCCTTTCCTAAATAAGTTTTTTTTTTTGTCGTGTTGGTGTGGGGGCGTCGTGGGGGTCGGCATTAACACTCACCATGGCGATCCTTAAAATTCGAATCTCTGAGTAGCCATCAAGAAATACATTCGAACAAATTTTGTATTTAAACGCGAACAAAATCATTGCATAAGTAGTTTGTATTACATTTCTATTTACTATTAATTACATTAAACATTACCTAACATTCCTAACATTAGAATTACATTAGTTACCATTACACTACATACATTAATTTTTGCATTACATTGCATTACATTCATTATTACATTACATTACATTACATTACACAATACAATAACAAAAAAGCAAACGGAAGTGGTGGTATAATTTATTAGCTAATATTAGCAGAGCACAATCAATCTAATATTTTAAACATACACATTGGCAACAACGTAGAAGATATTTATTTAAAAAACCAATAATCTGTTATTTATGAATGAACTCTATAAAACCAGTGCGATATAGTGTAACCCGGTGTAACCCCGAGATTACATTCATACGCGCGTGTCTTGAGTTCAGAACATTACCAAGCAACAGGAAATGGATTCTTCATTTCTAAACTTGGTGCACTTTAAAGATAAAATAACTTTTGATAAAGAATTTTTTTATTTTTTATTTATTTTTTTATTTATGTCTCTATTTGCAACAGGCAATGTAGCCCCCTAGTGCAAATTTAATAGAGAAGGGAGGAGGGGAAACCCGGTACCGGCACATAGCCTACTCCTACCGAAAAGTACCAAGGGGACCAACGGCTTTACGTCCCATCCGAAAGGACGGTGTAACTTTTGACAGTCATATAGGTTCCTCCACTAACCCGGACTGCCGAGCAGACGGCGCCAAGGAGAACGAAGCTGTCACACAAGCTTACGAACCCTAGTCTGCTCTAGCCTGCGATCATACGTGTGTTTCAGGGCATAGCGGCGACCCACTCAACCCCTAAATCCACGCCCGATGTTGCTATAACTTCTTTCGAGTGGAACTGGTTAAAGAACGCGCTAGATCGCTGCACATAAACTTAGAAAACGCTTAAGTTCCCGCGCGTTGATGGATGAAGCGTAAGTTTTTTTTAAAACGAAAAAATCGTAAAATTGCGATTATTTTATAGATAATTTTTCGATTACGCTCAAATTTCACACGAATATATTAATTCATAAAATTAAGGTTCTGTGAAAAAATCGTTACAATCGGATAAAGCATGTAGATGTTATAAGTCGAAGAATTTTTTTAAAAATGAAAAAAATACAATCGGATAAAGCAAGAAATAATTTTTCGATCAATTTTTCCCTCCGTGCAGTTCTTCGTTCAGAGATTTCATAGACCTCCATAAAATTTCATCGCAATTGGAGTATTGGTTTAGCCGGAATCGTGTTCACAGACACACAAAAATACAAAAAAAAAGAAAAAAAAACATTCCGGATTTTTTTCTCCAGTGTAGTGAAATGGAATCTTCGCTTCGCTCATCCAATAACATGCATTTTTTAAATTGACTGCCGTATAAACTGCAAGTGGAATTGGAGGCAGTGATTCTCACCCCCCACATTAAAAGTGAGAGTATAACAATATGTTATAGTTCATGACATTTGTGTATTGGCATTAAAATTTAAAACATATCGCATCAAATTCTATCTTGGTTGGAATGAGGTGTCAATACTTATTTGTCAAGCAAGAAAACATGTTCCATACTTCAATCCATCACTGAAGCGTAAGTGTGGATATCTCCCCCTTGATTCGTTCATCACATTCTAAGAACTGTTGCTTTGTGGCTTTGAGAAGGAGTGGCAGGTATAACTTCCTTTGCCGTGTGGCCAGAGATAAGAACTCATACTTTACTAATATTAGACAATATTTTCATGTAAAAAATTGGTTTCCTGATGTTTTTGTTACATTTTACTGGATGAGCGTAGGAACGTAGCGAAGACTCCAAATCGACTACCCTGATTTAAATTTATTTTTGCCACCTGTTCGCTTGTTGTGTGTTGCTTGTATCTCGCTTGTTCCTGTCGTCTGTCCCGTGCTGTCTCCTCCGGACAAACGGCTTCTCCGATCATGATGAAATTTTCAGTGAACCTTCGAAACCAAACTTAGAAAATGCTATGAATTGGGGTAAAATCGAAGAAATATTTGTTCTGAATAACCCACTTTTTGCGATCCCCCCCCCCCCCCCCCGATTTTGAGCTAACATTTTCGTCTGCTTTCACCGGACAAATGGCTACCCAACCCGAATTCATAGCATCAAATCCAAGTTCAAATGTTTCGAAGGTCCCGTGAAAATTTCATCAAGAGTTGTTTGTCCGGCATAGATCGAACTAACAGACGAAAATACTTCAAAATAAATATATATATATATTATTATTATTATATATCCATTGATTATTTATTTCTATTAGTAGTTATTATGTATTAATTTTATGCATTGCATAGTATTATTGATTATTATATTATTATTTCATATTCCTTGTTCATCCCATATGTTATTATATTATGTTATTCCAATTATTATTAATATACTATATTTCTATAGAGTCTTACACCACTCTTAAAACCTGAGCTTGTTCTCGAATGTAGTGATGTAATTTCGCTGCGCTCGTACCGATAGTTATCACTTGCATGTGTCAGCCCATTGTTAATGTTACTGTTTATCCTGTTACAAATACAACATGAGCTTATCTTAGAAGAGGTGCTGGAATGTATAGTACGTGCACAGTGTAAATGTGTCCTGACTTTCATTCTAGCAAGGTGTGCTCTATCACACAAGTCTTTGCCCGACGCAAACATGCCCTTCGTTCCATGTTTTAGTCCTACCAACAATTTGGGAGGCCTGGAGCAAATGACTTCTTATCAACTAAAGTCTGCGATATCAGTTCCTAAACTTGAGTTAAGCTGCATAGTCGGCAAGTGCGGTTGTTGTTGTTGTTGTTGATGATGATGTTGATAACTGTGGTGTTTGCCCAAAGCGCTTGACATCCAAAACTACTCAAAGAACGTGATGTCAATCATCCTTTGAAGTTTAGAACCCCTGGAAAGTGAATAATTCAATGTATGTTCCTGTTTGTTGCAGAGGTGGGAACTTCTTGTGCTATCGAAACTGAAATGGGACATCAGCGCTGTCACCCCTCAGGACTTTCTCAGGCACATCCTGATTCGCCTCCCTGTCGACAGGACGTGCTGGGATGAGCACATGATGAGGAGGCACGCGCAGACCTTCATTGCGCTGTGCGCTAGAGGTGAGCCAAGTCCACAATACCATGCCTGACTAAACTGAAATATAGTCTTCCAATACAAGTAATTAATTACACATTTTGAGATTTTACTGAAACAGAAATATAGATAACTATGTTTTGCATCAAGCTTGTTTTGAGTATACCGGTATACCCTAGTGCGCGAAAAATAATATTATTTATAACTTTTGATTCCTCGATTCGTATGATAACAATGTATTATAAGACTACCTCAATAGTAACGATGCGCATAACAAGATATTCAATACTTATGACTAGTGTGTCCATAAAATATATTGTAAACTTTTGAATGCGTGATGCTATTATTATATATCCTTGATTACTTCAATATTCACGAATGTATTCTATACTGCCCACATAGCAAGACCTATAAATAAAGTGGTATAAAACCTTCCTTAATGTACTTTATGACAATAGTTTTCATGCATTGCACTAAATAACGAGTTATCAACACTACGATGCCATAACAAGATATTCAATACTTATGATTAGTGTGTCCATAACAATATACTAGGCCTATTGTAAATTTTTAAATGCGTGATGGTATTATTATATATCCTTGATTACTTCGATATTCGCGAATGTATTCTATACTTATGACTTCCTTAATGTACTTTTTGACAATAGTTTTCATGCATTGCACTAAATAACGAGTTATCAACACTGTTGGCCTAAAGTGTTGAATACCATCAAAAGGTAAGACTTGATTCACATATTATGCTTCTCACTGTGTTCATGTGTTTGATAACAATATCATCGGCTTAGCGAGCGAGGTAGGGCAGCCTTCATGTGTGTGTGTGTGAGAGAGATGTGTGCGAGAGAGAGAGAGAGAAAGAAAGAGAGAGAGAGTGAGTCTGGAGAGGAAATGAAGTTGATACGAAAATGTCGCCTTACCCAACAGGCAACAGCTGTGATAAGAAGCTTTGCATTATATCCCGCACTAGCTACATGGAACTTCTCACCAGAAACACACGACCAATACTGAAACACGAAATCTTATAGATTACAGAGGTCAAGATTTGAATGGGTTTTAAAACAAATTACATTACCTTCTATCTAGCTGTCAAAACCCAAAACCGTCATAAAGACAAAATTAAAGTTTTGGTTTAATTAAGGTTTTTGATTGACATTGCTATTCATGATCTTTATCTATACCCTGTAAACATGTACTGTTTGTAATGTTGTTAGGTTGTGTACCTAGAGCAAGCAAACATTAGGTCTATATCTTCCAACGAACCGACCACCTTATATTGTAAAAGAAACAATACTTTGCTGAATTAGAAGAATTAATTTTCATTAACTTTATTCTATTTTTGAGGACACTTTGTGGACTAATTGTCATTACCCCCCCCCCCTCATGATTAACTAACTACTTGGTCAATTGTCAAAATAAGCCTTGAAGAATCACAAGTCACACAGCTTACAGAATATATGTTTACCTCCTTACTCCACAGCCCTACCATATCGTTGTATTACCAGCCATTAAACAATTTTAATCATAGATTGACACGTAGTCAACATAAAATCAGTTTTAATCGTCAGACTCGGACAACAGCAGCAAGCATTGTGCAAAGTGAAACCTTATCTTGAAACAAAAGAGGAATCCGTTATTTACATTCCACCAACTTCTGACCACTGCTCTGACAAGCACCGAGCTGAGTGCGAATCATGATAGATGTAGGATCCTTGTATGATGACGTTTCGTAGGTACTCTTAGCACTTAGCAGATAATAATTATGCAACTGAAGTTTCAGTTTTGGACTTATTGAGGGGGGGGGGGGAAGTACTACTATTGCTGCATGCTCAAAAGAAATGTTTAACATATCCATCGCATCGCAGCCTTATATATTAGAAGTGAATGCATGGATAAGTGTTACAGGCTACATTTAGAGAATAAGAGAGATACGAGATAATAGTTAAAATTTGTTTTTGGCGTAACAAAACTTATCATACTTTACGCGTTTGTAATATTATTTCAAGAAATATCAATCAGACGAATTAAATATATATATATATATATATATATATATTCATTGAGTTGAGTAGGGCCTACTAAAATTTGTAATAGTTCAAAAATACCTTTGTGCAGGTGTAAAAGTGTAGGGTTTGTATTATCAGCCTGCTAAAATAATATAGCAGAATAAAATAACATACCACCAATAATAATAGTAATTAAAGTCATATATACAAGCTTATGTGAGAACATTGCATTAACCATTGTTATGAAATACGGAACTGAAGAAAATTAAGTATTGAATCACGATTTTTGAACACATACAGGCTGAAGTATATTACCAGTGTCAGTTTTGTATGGGGGTTCGATTGGCTTTTATGAAAACTATGGAATAATGAGTCAGGTAATAATGAGGTTTTGGTGAATTTGAACCATCGACTCATCTTTTAAATCATGCCCAGCGCCGGAACTTTCCACACAGCTGTTATCAGTGATCACCTAAGCAGGCCGTACCTCCGCAGTCAGCTGATTTCGATATCGTAGGCGTCTGAGAGGCGACTTGGTCAGCAGAAGCAAATCTACAGATTAAGTCAGCACCTCCCCCGGCCGGTGCCGCGTGAAAATATGTTTAAAACTATCCTAGACATCCGGTCATACCATATTTCTGAGAACTCTTAGTGCTTGCATGTTAATGAGCTGGAATAAATAACTATTACAATGTTTAAACATGAAATCGGTTAGTCCTCAAGTGAGCTAGGCTATAGCGTACCAGTGCAGAGCCGTATCAAACCCTAATATTATAAAACTATGTAGTTACTTTGTATTTCACTTATTTGTAACACAATAAGATAATAAACAGAATATAAAATTTGCGCAGTTAATATTTTTGTTTTTGATGAATATAAGCTTTGCCATTTTATTAAATTAGTTGATGGGGTTTCCGTTGAGAACATATTGAGCTATTGGTGGACATAATTGATTTTTTAGTGCAATTTTGATTTTCCAAACCAAGTATATTTATGTTGATGTTTGTAGCCTATTATAGATATGAACATATTAGGTGTCTTCAAAGTAGAAGAGTGATCGGTGTTCCTATTTATATGACCATCAAGGTCATAGCGGAGGCACACGCGCCTTAACTCCAATTACCTTTGCAAGGGAACACGATTATCACGTCGCTTCTTAGCCAAGGGCGAGCAAGGTTTAATTCCTTGAGAAGAGTATTGGTGTTTGTTGTAAGTGGAGTGGGTGCAGAGCCGCCCTGAGAGCTACAGGGGCGCTTTACAGCACGGGACGGATGTTTTCGGCGTGGCTACTACCGCGCACACGTCTTGACAGCGGTTCACCGACCCTGAGCAATACGTCACTTTGTAACCTTGGTAAATTTCGCCAATCTCCACGAGGCGAATTACAAGCAGGCCAAAAACATTTTCCTGCATAACAAACATTTTACCGGATTCGGATACAGGTTTTGGGAACGGAATGTCAGTTTGTGTGGATGGTTGGCCCTTTTTGTTTCGTTTTCTCCACGGTTTTCTCAAAACGTCAGACTCGTTGTTGAAAATAGTTCCAATGTTCAAGTTAAAGGTCAGGAATGCGAACATGATCATTAAAGGAGGCCGTTATTTGCTATCACCCTTGGTTTGCGACGTTTCCTTTTTTCTTCTTGGAATTCCGGGACATTATTTTGACGAATAAGGCTCGTGAGTTTTTTGGCGGGGACAATAGAGCCTTACAGGGGAAATACTGGCCGAGGCTACAAACTCCATCACTTTTTAGTGTGTCTAAATAGAGGTGTTTAACTATTGCTACAAACTGGTTGTCTTAGGACCAGAAACCTCAGTACACGTGCATTCTTTACAAAAGTTGGGGAACTCACTTCTCAGTAGAGACCTTCAATTTTAAATACGAGGCAGTCAGTCCCAAGCCTTCGTTAGCTAGCGAATAATCCCCTTTAGGACTGGGTGTTATTACGTAAATAAAACGTGCACTTTGAAAAGGTCTAATGCAAAATATGTATAGCCCACACAAAACTAACCAGATGTTTTCGACCTGATTTGTGCGTTCTTTAATTCTGTTAGTAATAGCCTTGACGTCGCGTATTCGATGTGGCCCACAAGAGTTTCGAGCAAAAACACAGACTAGAGAAAGTTGCAAAGAAAAATATTTGCACACTTCTTTTCCAAACATTGCCACGCAACAGTCCTGTTCAAGACTTAGAGCCCACCGAAGTCGTTTAGGGCTGTGTGTTACCAGAACCGTGATCTTGTGATTCAATCAGTTACAACACCAATGGTTTCCCCAGTCCTCAGCAATCTAGTAGAGGATTAGGAAGGACATTCCTCAGTTTGCTTTCCTGGAAAACAATTTTCATTCGGTTCGTAGTTGGTCCTTGACGGTCCTGAGTCCTCTCCGTAGTAGGCCCTAAGGATGAGCGGAAGATATCTAGTCTCTTCCAGGAATCTCATGTGAAGCGGCCAGGCTTGAACTTCACATCCATCCCCTCCTCCCTTCCCTTCCTCCCACTCAATCACAAGCCCATACAACTTATGTAGATGCATGGGTGGCATTCATTGTATTTATCAATCTTCCCACGCCTAATATAATATATCCGGGCAAGAATTTTGGGGCGCCATATTATTACATGTTTAGACAATGCCACATTGGGCTGCTATTCAACTGTGTACTGTTTACACCTCCAACATAAGTATTTAGCAGGGTACGCCCGAAATTTACGACATGGCATTATTAGCATAACAAAGAGACGCAGAAACTTTGCAAGGACCTCGATTCAAACGGGCTTGTTATAATCACATCATTTACACTTTTCAAAAAATCGTGTCCAAAAGCATCCAGATTCCTGAAACAATAGTTGCTTGTTGTACTTATACATAGATGTATGAACATAGACAAAATTCATAAGAACACGTGATTTTTTTTATACAAAAATAGGAAATCATGAATGGAAAGGATTTTACCTGAAGCTGATTGTACTTTTGTTAAACTGGTTAGTGACAGTAATTAAATTACAGTATTGCAAACCTCGCGAATTTGTATAAGATTCGTTTTCTTTGTTGAGGTCTGTGATGAATTCCTTCCTCTGTAGCACAAAGAGAGGAGAGTTGAGGCCTCTAATGGGTGGTCGATGAAGCAGAGCCCACTCATAGGCGGACCTAGCTCACCGAAACTATGAATGAACGAATGCAAATAAATATTGAGATATTATGTAAAGCTATCCCACGTAGTCGACGGCGAGGCTAGATGCGAGCTGCGAGCCTGTCATTGCTGATTACCTCGTGTGGACATGGCCTTCGAGCCTCGCCGAGTCTAATACCTGCTAGTCTGAACCTCGTACGCTCAGACAAGTAGGCTCACTTGGTGGGGGGCCAAAATTATGTCACTTTAACAACATTGCGATGTTCTTATGTGCATCTTATCTAGTTAATAAGTGTGGAATGGCTCATACTAGAGTATTCAGAACTTTGTGGTTCAGACTTCAGACGCAAGTCATGGCGGCTTCGTTTTTAAGTAAGAGTACCTCAACAAGAACAGGAACAAAAACAAAAATCTCATTGTTTTAAACTTGGCGTAGAATATGATTAGCAGGCAGAATGTTCTTTGGTGTTTTGACAGACACCTTCATGTAACCTAAGCTAAGATCCCATTGTGATACCTACCGATGCCAATTCTATGTCATATGCCACTATCTCCTTTCTGCATATCTTCTTTATTTTGAGAAGTGCATTTTTTGTGCATTTTTTTGTTTGCTGTAAGATATACACATCAGATTTAGCTGGTGTGACCCTCTTCAGGTGACTTAACTAATAACTAGGTATATTGTGGATAGGACAATTGTGAAGGGATGTCCGTGGGCTATTTAAGAGGATTCAATCCCTTGCATTCGCATTACGACTGAGGAAAAACTCGGAAAACAAAATCAGTCATGATTGCCGGTATCAACGGGGTTCGAACCCGGGACCTCCCGAATCAGAGTAGAGCGCTTAGCACTCGACCCAACATTGTTTGAGTGACAAGCAAGAGTGGCTGCTCCTTGTCACAACTGCTTGATCAACTTCTCTAACCAACATTGCTTCTGTTTCAGATCTGAAGTTCTTGATGTATACGCCCAGCATGATCGCCTCAGCCAGCCTAGCTGCTGCCTTGCATGGCCTGGAGTGGACAAGCAAGAGTGGCTACTCCTTGTCACAACTGCTTGATCTACTTCACCAGATAACCAGCATTGAAAGGGTAAATTACATTACTATAATCAATTAAAACAAAAAATAGTTTACACAGCTATAAACGTTAACATTTTGTTACTTTGTTAGGTTTACACGGCCATTCTCTAAGGTCTGTATTAACTTTAAATATCACTTTATTTAACGCGATCCAAACCCCTGCCTTTAGCCCTGCATTAAAAAAGATGGAGGATATTTTTTCGATTTTCACTCCCACGTAGGCCCTACCCTTCTTCAAATTTTTAAGTATTGAATAAGCGTATTGAAAGCTATCTAAATAATCAATTTTTGGGGTTAATATGTATATATTTTAGTATAATAGAGAAACCTCCATACTGCATTTATTAAATAGCCCTATACAAATATACTAATAACATAACCCAATTCCGTCAAGACAGGGTCGATAAATATTCCAGTCGATATGTATTGACTTTATTGACTCGGGTCAATTATTCGTGTTCATTCCAGCGTTTTCATTGGCTGCGTGATCATGATCACACAGCCTTCTCGAGAACATGGCCAAACTAATATATAACAGGCGCCGGTCTGCTACACCGGTCGAGACGGTTAACGCACCTTACAGTTTGATTTAGGGAATTGTGCGTTAGCTTAACGTGCGGTAAATGTTAACACGGATTATAGAGAATCGCCGTGATGGTCTCTTTCAGTGCTCATTGTATATATGGGTACATGGGAGCACATACTGTATTTATGCGAGTATAGGCCTCGGGTATATTTGAAATTGTCAAGTTCAAAAAGTGGGGTGCGGCCATTGTGTGAAGCCATTTATCAATAGTATTTATATCCAAATCTTTAAAATCCGAGTGGTCAAAATAAGGGTGCGGCCTTTACTCGAGGGCGGCCTATAAGCGAGTAAATACGGTACATTTAACAAGCATGAGTACAGGAGTACTCAAAGTAGGGAGATGAGTACAGGAGTATTCAAACGTACGTTTATTTCACGTTACATTCTTTTTGGTGGCTATGATGAGCATACCAAAATTACAGATGCAATTTGAACAAAATAAGATGTTAGCAATTATTTATGAAAATAGCAGTACTAGAATCAAACAAACAAAACTTGTATTTAATAATAATTATTATTATTTAATTCTTTTGTTAATAATAATATTACATGCAATTTTGTATTAAAATAATTTGACATTGTTGTCCTTAAAGACACGTGGCTAGTCTACTTCCATGCCCCACTGCCTCCTTCCCAATCAGAATTAAAACACTTGCCTAACACACTGGCCACTGCAAACTTGCATGGTAAAGGTTAATGAAGGCAGAGTTCCTGAATCAATTTGGTAGTCAATGACTTGTTTTAAACAAACATACCCAATGCCTGCACGTCGGCACATGTGTCGATAATAATTCATAGACATGCACACTCACAGTTCGTATTTATGATTACCGTTAGTGGAATTGATCTACATTTCCTTGAGGTTGGTGTGACTCTGGTGCTGAGTGGTGCGACTCTGGTGCGGAGTGGTGCGACTTTACAATACGTAGTTACGCTTCAACTAAACCGTTAGATTTTTTGGGTACCTCAAACATCTATTTTTGAATTTTGGAAAAATGGGCTCAACATCATTTGTAAATTTGATACATAATTTGGCATACAATTTAATTTTGCCTTTATTGGACGAGTGAGCGGAGCGAACGGAGTCCTCTATGGCAAGTTTTCGGCACTTCGTTGTGTTTATGTGTGTATGTATGTATGTATGTATGTGTGTTCGATGCGCAGGGGCCAAACTACTCGTCCGATTTTGACCAAATTTCACACCAACGTCAAGGACCAATAGATAGAGTGCTGTTAACATGGACAGCAAAATTCACAGGAATCCAACCTACAAAAAATTAATATTTGTAAAAATTACTACTTTATTTTTTTAAACTTAAAGTTTGCTTTGGAAAAAAATACCCTTTCTCACCAATGTTACCACTATGAATGTTAACAACTGTGAAAAATTTCAGAATTATAGCTTGCCCTGCCAACTTACAAAAAATTAATTACTGACAAAAATCGTGTTTTGCAGAGCTTTCCTAAATTGGATTTGATTTGAGGAGCATAAAAGATGGATGCAGAACATATCGAGTCGAACTCGAGTTCATGTATTGACCTTTCTAACACATATTTTGGAATATTTGTAGCTTCAATACTTTGGCGTTGGCGATGTGATGTTTTCATTGTTTTGAGAGTCGCCCGCGTCCACGAGCATGGCGATATCGGGAACTCAGCAGTAGCAGCTAGACAAGTCTCGACTTGATGAGTCAGAGCTGCATGCATGCATGCATACTGCAGCTGCAAAAGTAATTGTGATACTCACTCGTCCAACAACGACTTTGGCGTTTTCCTAGTCTAAATTGAATTAATTTAATATTTTATCTCCTTGAATATGAAACTATGAATATGTCTCTTTAAACGCGTATGTCTTTGGAAGCTAACGATTTAATTGTTTTACAGGATTACCTGCAGGGGTGTCTGGACCAGATCGAAGAGATGGTCACCTCCACGCTGTCTGCGCGAGACGCGGTGGGGAGCGACGGCGGAGCGGCCGGCACCACAGCGGCCAGTCTGGGCGAGCAGGCCGCATCCGAGAAGGTCTTGGAGCACGGTAAAGCGGGAACTCCTACTGACGTCAGGGACATTCACTTCTAGACATCTCGTTTGTTCGTTCGTACTCGTTCAGTGTTAATAAAGCGAATAAGAAAAGATTATACATAGATTTTATAAGCATAGCATAACTGCATACACTGTAAATTTTTATTTTTCATCTGTGAGTGTTAGTTTTGTTTTAGACACTCATACACATGTTCATTAACAAATTTGGAAATTAAGTTTTTTTGCAATTGAATGGAATGCAAATGTGGAATAATGGAATTCCACCCTCGCTGAAGTATTCTCGACAAAGTAAAATCTTCACACATGTTATCCATTATTTTGTGAAACCACTATAAATTATTGTTTCTTATCTTGAATTTAGAGAGTTGGCTATAAGACTGGTTATACGTACTATTCATAATTTTAAATATTGATTCCATGGAATATTCTTGAACATACAACTTTCACGTTGTAAAGCTAGGCATACAGAAGTTAAGCAACCTTCCACCGATAATTAAGTTTATTGCTTTCTGAGAAATGTCTGGTATTATTGTCATTTATGAATTAGGTTGGACTTGCATTACCCATCTAAGTACCACCTGACTAGACTGATGGGGGGGGGGGGGCTAAGAATTGTTTGATGACGTATAAAGAATTTAAATTAATGGATTTGAAATTTACATGGGAAAATCCCTTGCACAATGATATGGGTGGAAGACCCAGTCCGGTTATTTCAACGAGTAACCAAATGTGGGATTAGTTCAGACTTTTCACAATGCCAAGCTTGATTAACTATATCTAAAAATTACCTATTCTTACTTTTTATCTTTTAAATAGATGAATTATAAATTACTGAGTCAGATTGAACAACATACTGATGAAGTTTCAAATCTTGAATTTTAGTCGTGTTTTTACTTTCGGTCGCCCACATACGCATGCCACACTCATTTGCATGGATTATTTGACAGTAACAAACAGTCTGTAACCTTATGCTTTAGTAATACCATGGTCACTAAGCAAGATAAATTTATATCCCCCATGTTATAGTAGCTCTTTTCTCAGTCTTGGTTTTCAGCGTAAAAAATGAGCTGATAAAATAATGTATATTGTATTGTAATGCTTCTGTTTGCATTTAAAACCCCTGATGCCTAATTGTAATCTATTATCTGTGCTTTTAATGTCTAACACATCCAATGTAGCCCTAGAGGGCCTGCTCAATGATAGAGCCAAACCGGCTTTTGGTTTACTGTGGAACTCTTCTGTATAAACGAAAGCTTTTCAACAATGTGTTTACATGTATTTTGCTTGATAACCCGGGAGGCAGATGGTACTGTATATGGAGGACTGAGGTGCTCATTGGAATGCATTTCTTTCTTAATAGAAGAGAGAGTAATTGATTGTATTTAACACGTAATAATTCATCTGGAATGATTTATTAAAGAATATATCAAAGTTTTTCGATCAAGGTTGCGCCCAGAAAGAATGTTATTAGTGTCTTCTCACTCTCTATATCAATGACATGTTAGACCAAGGGGAAGGCATGGCTATACGCTTTAAAGTACATTTTTGTAAAATGATTAATAAATGTTTAGTATTAGAAGTTATTCATTGATTTATCAAAAACTAGACAAAATGCTTTAGTCAATATCAGTCATTTATTATATAATTGTTCTTACTTTTGTACAAACAGGTTAGATTAGACACATTGATAACTAGAGTTAGTCTATAAAATACTTATTGTCAAAATGGGTTCCTAGGGTGATCAAATATAGACCACTTAGTTAGAAAATTGTGTTCAAATTGAATAGAATAAAAGAGATGAGAATGGATCAACACCAACTGGATGTAAAATATTATTTTTCCTAGTTGATTATCATTTAATTGTTGGTAAATGATGAATGTTGGTCATATGTATCTAAAATGTAAATATTTTTGTCTTCCAATGCTATATGAATCATTAACTGTTTATATCTTGCTTTTGTTGTTAATAGTACTTAATGTTGAGACTTTATCACCATTTATAAGCGTTTTGAATGGAATAGCCATATCAGTCGTTAAAAATATACATTTTGTACTTCATTGCAATAAGAGGAAATTGAAAATTGGAAATCATTTTGTATTGAAATGTTGATCATTGTAAAATTAGAACAGCTGTACTATACAATTAACCTATAATTATTTTATACTTGAAAACAGAATCTACATACGTACTACCACATCCATTCTTTTATGAGATGAGTTGATGTTTGGAATCTAAAAATGTATATTTGCTGGAGAACTTAGTCTTTTGATTGGTTTGTTTTCATGTATTTAATGTCATTGTCAATTTAAGTCACATTAGTTGGTGTTTGAAACGAAATGTGTTTGAAATGATTTTGTATAGTGTGTTGCTTTATAACCCTTGTGCGAACTTAGCAGTAGCTTCTTTGGTAAGCTGTTCTAGTTTTCTATATTTTATGTTTTACTAACATTAACATAAAAATTATTTTTATTGTACATCATATTATATAAATGGTCGTTGAAAGCTTAAATGATGTTGAGAAATCTTCACTGCGGAACTTTATGAGTTGATGTTTGCTTTATCAGTTTAGTTTTACGATGGTATAGAGTTGAAGAACAAGTACGTTGTTTCCGATTGAGTTGGCAATCTTAATTGCTTATTATAATAATGTGCTTAAATATAATATTTTAGTGATGATTGTAAAATGAGTGCCACAAGTGTTTGGGTTGGTTTCCATGATTCGCTCTTGCACATTAGACGTAGCTAAACCGTACTGCAACAACAGTTTAATAGCCGTATTAGTCATTAAAGGTAGTTTATTGATTCACTGTTTCCAACCATCGAGGGCGGCACTAATATAACGTACCGTCCTCGATCTCATTCCTGTGATTTGTCGCTACAATCAGTGAGCATGGGAAAAATCTAGTTCCAATCCAAATATTTTTACTTATTAACCAACCAGGAATTAGTACCCTATAAAAGGTAAATTCCCTATTTTCACGACATATTGTACATAAGTATTTGGTATTTTGATGAAACACCATCATGTCATATCTTTATTTCAACGATCACATGATTTCACTTGTACGTATGAAAGTCCTCCTAAATTGATTATTGTAAATTCAATTTGTTAATACTTACAATTTTGCTTTAGAGATTGAGTATTCTCTGAAGAACGTTAGCTTACCTCCTTGCTATATTTTTAAGTAGTCAAGTGTATATTGCAATGGTATTGTGTGCTATGTTCAGACAATATGCCTGCGTTATTACGGTCGTACTATTTTTAACATAATAATTAAAGTTGATTGTGAACATTGTTTTGTGATCCTGGTGTGTTATTTAATAAGATAATTTACTAGGCTACGGTGCCCTAGCGGGCACCTATATTCTACAGTACTTGACTTATGAATAATATGATGATGATTTGTATGCTAACAAACACTTGTTTAAACAGCTAAAGCACTAGACCCAGTTAGTAATTGACGTGCCAAGTTTCTTGTACTCATTGGCTGGCACTGCAATATTCTGGTTTTACATAACATATTTTGTAATTTACATAATTTTAAACGTTGCCAATGAACCACTTACAGTACAATGTAGAATTATTAGAAAGATTAATTGTATTTTATTAAAAGCAAAGCAGGGTGCAACAAATATGAGGGTAAAATTTAAAAAAAAAACAATGATGTTAAGGTTAAATGTTCAAATAGGGAAGTAGCACGATATTGTCTGTCACAATTTACTAAAAACAAAAAGGTTTTATTTATTTAGGCCTACTTGTGTCTTCCTAAAGAGCACAGATATTATAAAACATTTGTACCTTATCTAGAAATATTGAGTGCAATGTTTGGTAATCCTATTTCGGTGTGATTTTGTAATTGGTCTTGTATATAAGATCGTTTTATTGTGTATTGATTGTATTTTAATTAATTGACATCCATAGATTTACGCAACAACCTCTGAGTAACTGTATTGTAAACATATCAACAATTTTCAGCATTGATACACTAGAAAAATAATACAAATATAATGACTATATAGTATCCGGTATACGTACCGCAACCGAGTGATGCCAGTGTCATAATAATGTAGTAAATACCGACTTAAAATCATTGTTAACCAAATGATTTGGTGGCCAGTGTCTCTCGATTGTGTTGTATGTAATTGCCATCCGACAGATATACCTCATACATTCCGACAACTTGCATTATAATAGACCATCTTGTTCAGTAAAATATTCCTCTGTAGCATTTTAAGCAATGTGTTGTTACATTTTTTTATTTGTACATTGATAAATATTAAATACTTGTGTTTGATGAATGACCATCAACATTTACTGCTCTGTTTTGTAAGCATATACAAATATATTTCACAGATTAAATAAAGCACTTTTTTGCAAAGAAAATACAACTAACTTGATTTCTCATTTCCTACCTTTACATCTATAGTACTATAAAAACAATGTTATTGTTAAAAAAAAGTCTCTACGTTGCTTCAGTAATTTTACTTAAGTCACATCACCAAGATGATCTTAGTTGTGTTTTTATTGAGTATGTATTGGGAAACTGACAAATTAGGTAATAGTAACATGAAATAATATACTATAAAGAACACAAGGCCATTTAGAAGAATGGAAAGAAAGATGGCCATTGACTACTGTACACTAGTCAAATTACAAAAATAAAACAAATAAGGTTAGTCTAGAGAATGTGTACAAAATATATCATATTATTAATATACTGTATGTGACTGTAAAGAGTAAAAATTTATGCCCAAACTAAGTTCTTGTAATATTCTCATTAATTATTAAATCAAGCAATGAAATCTCAATTAAGATAGTAAAATGAAAGGATTCAATTGCATTTTTTCTAAAGAAAAGAAAATGGTTCAAAACACGTTGTGTTATAAATTTACAGAGCTTACACAGACCACTATACCACCGCTATTGTGTTGTGCCGCATATACGTAATTCCTGTAACTTACGACATAATAAATTACACAAATAATAATTTAGTTAAATTTCAGTTAAATGTTTGAGATTCACGTACTTCAGTCATCTAGTGTATAAAATAAAATCAATGGTAAAGGACCAAAAGAGTGATGGTAATAAATTTGTTATTTGTCAAGGGATAACTCATTTAAAGTTTTGGAAGACAAAATTGATTTCGAGTCGGACCCTAAATCGACAAATTTAATAAAGGGAAAAATTCAAATGCATAATGGGGCGTGTACTCAATATATAGTCGTAATGATTGACAGTGACAGTTCCCAGTTCGGTTCATTAAAATAAGTAAGAAAACCGCACCCGAAATTCCGGCTCCGAGTCTAGTTACCTTCCATAAATATCTCAAATTCTAACCGATTTCACGATGAATTGGTCATTTTTCAATATAATAACTACTTTTTAATACCGTATTTACTCGCTTATAGGCCGCCCTCGAGTAAAGGACGCACCCTTATTTGACCACTCAGATTTTAAAGATTTGGATATAAATCCTATTGATAAATGGCTTCACATATGGCCGCACCCCACTTTTTGAAACTTGACAATTTCAAATATACCAGGCCTATACTCGCATAAATACAGTATTCTTGAAGAAAATATTGATTTCAAATTGGTTCCTTAAACCACAAATTTGCAAAAGGGTTAGCTTTGTCATTTTTTTATGAAAAAAATCAAATGCACAATGGGGCAGTTCTATCCCTAGCCACGTGTACTCTATAGATAGTGTTGATTGAGAGAGACAGTTCCTGGTTCAGTTCAATATCTGAGAAGAAAACCGCACCCCAAAAGTCAGGCTCCGAGAAGAGTAACCTTTTGAAAATCTCTCAATTTCTATCAGATTTCATGATGAATAGGTTATTTTGTCAATGGAAGAACTCACTAAAATTCTAGAAGAGAATACTGGATTCGAGTTGGACCCCAAATCCACAAAATTGTATAAGTTTTTTTGATGAAAAAATCAAAATTAATGCCGATGGGGCAATTCAATCTCTGCCCACGTGTACATAGCCGCCAAAATTTTACGATTTTCAGACTGACCAAAAAATTTAATTTTTACATCTTATTTAATAGAAGGTTGTCTGTAGTACATAATAAAACATCCATTGGTTTCTCTAGCCCCCGTTATGATGGACAGGCAGGGTGTTTACTAAACTCACTCACATATCGGATAGTTCATTTTAATATTAAAATTTTGGACATAGTTATATTCTTTTGTTAATAATCGTTAAATAATCGCATTCAAATTTTTTTTTTGTCTTATTTAGAGGGTTGTCTGAAATTAGTTAAAAACTACATTGGTTTCTCACCAACCTCTCTTATAAGGGAGAGGGAGAGTGTTTAGTAAAATCCCTTGCCTATCAGCAAATACAGTGTACACCCGCGAACAAGTGTTTACTGCCTACTCTATTTGCTATAGATAGTTCAGTTCAATATCAAAGAATAGGACATTTTATGTTCTGTTCTTATTTTTAGGTTTGTTAATGATCTATGTTATAAAAGCATACTTTTCAATAAACTGCAATTTGAGAAAGTCCATTTTTGACCGGACAAAAACGAGAACTTCCAAATTTTACGATTTTTGGACCCTCCCAAAAATCTTATGTTTGTGTCTTATTTAATAGATGGTTGTCTGTACATAATAAGACATCCATTGGTTTCTCTCTAACTAACTTCTCTTATAAGGGACAGAGAGAACGATTAGTAAAATCTCGTGCATATCAGATAGTTTAGTTTTTAACAAATTATATGGATTATATTTTTGTTCAGTTGTTGATTTTATGTTCGTTAATGATCCATTGTAAGAAATTATTATTCCAAGCCATTTCATACAATCTACTGTTCATGATACTATTTAATGATGATACAAGCATTGTTCTCTCACGTCCAGATAGCAGCATAACAACATCACTTGCAAACAGAATAATCAATATAATCTCCATGTGGTTCCAGGCAAATAAACTATAGGTAGGTAGTACTTGAATGACAATAAAACCCAGATACTTAAATTTAATCTTAGAAACAGGTCAACGACTCCTGCCAACAACACGATATCAGTTAATCGTAAATTAATGCCACCATGCACAAGCTGCAACTCTTAGGTCTTAACCTCGAGCAAAGCCTAACATGGCAACCCCATATAGATAATCTATATAAACGCCTCAACTCTTCCATATACGCCCTACGGGTACTCTCCTCTCCTCTCTAGTAAACCGCGAAACACAAATTGGATGAGCAAAGCGAAGACTTCAATTTCACTGACCCCCCAAAAAATTAGCTCCGATGTTTTTTTGGTTGTATTTTTGTCTGTTTGTTCGCTCTCTACTGGGCAAACGGCATATGCGATCTTGATAAAAATTGGAAGGGTTCTGCATCTTCTGTGTGTCATTCTCATGTCAGGGGACATAGAAATTAATCCTGGTCCTTCTCTCTCACCTATGGCCAGCCCTCATCATCTTTCCAGTGTTCCAACAGACCAAGTAAGAATGTATGGCATGAACAGTCAAGACAAGTGCACTTCACGTGATGTTTCCCTATACTATATGAACGCAAGGAGCATCTCTAATAAGAAATTATATGATTTTAATCTATATTTTGCAGACAATAGTGAATCAGACATTGTATGTGTTACTGAAACATGGTTAAATCAAGATGTGCTAACCAGTGAAGTCCTTGATAATGGTCAGTATAATGTGTATCGCAGGGATCGCAAACAAGCTGGTAACGTCAAATCTAAAAGAGGAGAGGGAGTTTTGACAGCTGTTAACATTGAGCTCCAGTCCAAGCGACGTGAGGATCTTGAATCTGAGGATTGTGAAATAATCTGGGTTGAAGTAAAGTTGAATTCACACTCTAAACTTCTAGTTGGATGTGTGTATCTGCCGCCACCTCCTTCTCTTGAACTAATAGACAGGTTACACGCCTCCTTATCACGAGTGCAGTCATGTCTTCGACCTATGGATAACATACTTCTCTGTGGAGACTTCAACTTGCCTCAGATTTCATGGATATCTTATCAAGATAAAAACGCTGAACTCTATCCCGTCTCTGAAGGAAATTCTCAAGTAAGTTACTGCGTTTTATGAAATTATTAGTGAGTTTAGCCTCAGCCAACAAAATTCATTTCCTACCTGTAATAATAATTTCCTTGATCTCATCTTTGTTAATAATCCTGACTTAACAGTATCTGTAGAGCTCACAGAACCTGCTGTTCTCACTGACCACCAAGCTTTTACTTCTGAGATAACATTACCTAATTCACAGGTTAATTCCAAACCAAAAAATCGTATGATGTATCGCTGGCGACATGTTAACCTCCATGTACTGAGTAAAAATCTAGAGGACGCTGACTGGACCTCTATGAGTACTGGTACTGACGATGTTGATCGTATGTGTGAGTCTTTTTACGATGTATTGACAGGAATTATTGAAGATACAGTTCCAAAAGTGAAAACAAACCGTAGGAAATACCCACTCTGGTTCAATAATGATACAATAGCTGCACTTAAAAACAAAAACCGTGCACATAGGGCATGGAAACGTACTCAGCTTGATGCCGCTAGAGTTGAATTTCAAACAAAACGAACTGTTTTTAAAAGAGTGAAAGAAGCTAATTATAAAGCATACATACAGCAAATAGATGCATCTTTAGCAGATAATCCCACTCGGTTGTGGAGTTATATACGTCATAAAACAAGAACTAGACGCATTCCCATTGAAGTAAAATATAATGAAAGAAAAGCTAGCGACACAACCTCATGCAGCCAACTATTTTCTGACTTTTTCAAAACCACCTTCCTTCTGCCGTCTGTGGATGCCCATGAGCCGCCATCTGCTTCACAGTAGCTACTCAACAGAAAATATGTGCAACTTTACTGTTACATCAAAGGAAGTAGAGGATTGCCTACAAAATCTGAAAAATGGAAAAACGCCTGGTCCTGATAATATACCAATTAACGTCATCAAGTTCTGTAGCAGAGCGTCATCAAAACCATTGGCTGCCCTATTTAACAAATCATTAAAATGTGGAACTTTCCCTACTCGTAGGAAACATGCAATTATTACTCCTATACTAAAAAAGGGTAGCAGGTATAATGTGACGAACTACAGACCCATATCGTTATTATCGACATTCTCCAAGGTTTTTGAAAGCATCCTCCATAAACGCATATACAATCATGTTGCTAATCATATTGCACCGGAACAACATGGCTTTGTCAAGAAAAGGTCAACCGTCACGAACCTTGCTCAATACACTAGTGACATTGCATTTCACATCAATAATGGGGATCAGCAGGTGGACGCTGTTTATACTGATTTCAGCAAAGCCTTTGACAGCGTTGACCATAACCTTCTTTTGCTGAAATTGCGTGGCTACGGGATCCAGGGAGATATTTTGAATCTACTCTCCAACTACTTGTCAGGTCGATTGCAAAGCGTTGTTATTGATGACGGAAAATCTTCACCTGAATCTGTTACATCTGGAGTGCCCCAGGGGTCGATTCTGGGACCGTTAATGTTCACATTATTTGTTACTGACGTTCCGTCATGTTTTAAATGATGACCTGAAAGTGTACAAACGCATCAACAATATTGAGGACTGCGAGTCTCTCCAAACGGAGCTTGATGCATTTTCTACGTGGTGTAAGTCATGGAAGCTTAACCTAAATGTGGCTAAGTGTAATTTTATTACGTTTACTACTAAAAGGAAAGGTAATATTGACTTCATTTACCAGCTTGATAACTCTCCGCTAATGAAGGTGAATACTATCCGTGATTTAGTGTAACGTGAGTACATACGTACACTGTCTAGTGATCTCTCATACAATAATCACCTACAGCTTATCATCCCGAAGGCCCTTAAAATGCTCGGCTTTGTGAAAAGGAATTGCACAAAAGACTTTTCCATTGGCACTTTCAGGAAGCTTTTTGTGGCTTTAATAAGACCTCAAATTGACTATGCAAGTGTCATATGGAACCCTCATCACATTACCAAAATTCGTAGCATTGAACGTATCCAGCAGAAGTTCGTTAAGCATGTCTGCTACAAGACCAATGTTACTTATCATAGATGCAACTATTCAACTTTATGCAAGAATTTAAATCTTGCATCACTCGAAAATCGTCGCCAGCATACAGATCTAATATTTCTGTATATAAGCTTCTGCACAATTATTTTGACTCTCAGCTTCTTCATTCAGTACATTTTCACGTTCCTGCAAGACTAACACGAAACCTTCAGACTTTCCATCTTCCCAGAAGCAGACTAGACATTTTTAGTAATTCACTAATAAACCGGATCCAACATACGTAACACAACTAGTTGTCATCCATCCTGATCTTGACATTAATCACCTAAACTTTCAATGTTTTAAAAACTATTTCTTCAAAATATGTTCTTGAGGTTTATAACTTTTGTAATCGTCATAGTTTATTTTATTTTTTTGCATTTCGTTTAGTATAATGTTCTTTGTGCACCTGAGACATATTTAGATGTTGTTTGATTTTTGATATCATTTTTATTTTTTGTGCTTTAGTATTAGCTAATTTTATGAAATGCCTATATCGCACTTGTGGAGGTAACTCTGTTGTTGGTGGCAATAAAATAAAAATAAAATAATATACATCAGCTCGTAAGCATGGACGATTTTAACTCCCCGTAACTGGAGGCGAGCTCTGGCAGTCGTTTCAGCTAGAAACCCAAAGCTTTCGGTAAATTTGCTATGCTCGCAACTCTCGACCAATAACAATATAAGATTCAATATAGGGATACTCAAAGCTCGTAACTAGGCCACTTCGCGAATGCTTTTAAAAGTCACGTTGATAGATAAGCGTATTTCTCTTATCTCTCTGATGCAATCGTACTCTTACATTGAGTACAACATTGCTTATTGGATTGGATGCAGAAGGTCCAGGGTTCGATTCCCGCCAGAGTCAGAAGTTTTTTAACTTCTGATTTGGACTTAAGTTCATCAGTTCGTGTTTTAGGAGTTTGTAAACGGTGACTTTGGAGCCTTCCTAGCAATGAAGCACATAATAAATTCAGAGTTGTTCTGAATCGGCCTTGTTTATTTATTTTATTTATTTATTTATTTATTTAACGTCTATCCTATTCAGTTATAAAAACTGATTTACAAAGGAGGACAACTAAATAAATCTAATTACATAGATGCAGACACAACAATTTGATTTTTATTGATTCTGGCATTGATCCGCGGGTGTTCGCACTGTCCATACCACTGATTTCTATATTTCCTACTAAAAATATCGATCTTTGGTTGGTTATTGCTCACTCGTCGATTGCGTCGGGGCCTACAGTATAGGCTTGGTCGCTTTGATTTACTGTCCCCCACTGAAAATCAGTTATATAACTGAGTGGGTAGACTCTAAATACAATTTATTTATTTATTTGTCAAGAAAAGACTAATAACAGCAAGCGAAAACAAATTAACAGCCCTTCTTCTAAATAAAGCTTACTTCTCATTCCTTGATGATCTTCTTAGTTTAACTTCTTGTTTTCACACATCTTTCATATCTCTTTTTCCCTTCACTTAATGGCTGTTTAAAAAACTATATATTATTATGCCATAGGCTAATTCAGCCTGTAACTATCTCCCACGAAAAACACAATTATAAATCATTATAAAAAATTGTATTCCTTTGGACTAGGCCTTAATTGATTTTTTAACTTTATATTGTTATTCATATTTTATATATGTGTTTGTGTATTTGTAATGTGTGTTTGTGTATTTGATTTATTTTGTTGTACCATAACTGCCACGTATTGTCAATATTTTAGTATTATGTCACATATGTGTAGGCCCCTACCTACAATGTAGGCCTATGTGTCAGTGGACTCCAATAATAAAAAACAGAAACAAATTGACGGAAAGCCATTAAACTACTATTTTCATGAGAAACATTCTTTCGATTGTAACAAAAAACGTGGTAGGTCTAATTGAGAGATTTTAAAGGTCCACTATTAATTTCATCAATACCGAAGTAGCCGTTTGGCAGGTAGAGATCGATCAAACGGTCAAAAAAAACACCCTGGCTATATTTCTTCTGGTAGCCTACTTACGCTCGTCCAAGAAGTATTACAAAAACACACTGTATATATGTTTTTTGAGTTTTACGCCTTTCTTACAGTTCTGTCATACGACACAAAAATAGGAAAAGAAGAAAATTAATACAATTATACTTAAGTTTGAAAATAGCGCCGTACCAAGATGGCGGTGGTAAACTCGAAGCCATGCGAATAGCTC
>JAMZAV010001490.1:0-111331 GCA_024449915.1 Sweltsa coloradensis | reverse complement strand
GCCTCCGAAAAATTGTGAAATAATAAGTACATTTAATTTTACGAGAATAATAGTTTCGTGAGTGCGACAAACAATTATTTCTACTCTACCAATTGACGTTTGTCTGCCACAATATGGCTGTTATCACACTTAATGTTATTCTATTTATACAATATAACAATTAGTGGATCAACAAAAGAATATAAAAGCCAACAAGTTTTGTTTGTTGTCATTTGTTTATTGTTACACAGCCCTCTAGATGTCCCTGTCAGCATACAAGTTATATTGTTCCACAGCCCTCTAGATGTCCCTGTCAGCATACAAGTTATATTGTTTAGTTTCCGTGAGTGCGTACAAACAATTATTTCTACGCTCATCCAATTGTACAGTTTGTACTGGACCACAATATGTGACTGTAAGTCCAACACTAAATGTTATTCTATTTATACAATATAACAATTAGTGGATCAACAAAAGAATATAAAAGCCAACAAGTTTTGTTTGTTGTCATTTGTTTATTGTTCCACAGCCCTCTAGATGTCGCTGTCAGCCAGGGTGCTGAAAGTGCAATGGTAAATAGTGTGGCTAGAATTACTCAATTAAAATCAGTCATCAATGTTATCTGTAAGATCTACAGAACCTGTGATTGGTATATATCTTTCTAAAATTTCTTACGGTTTTCTGGCATGAGTGGAAGTAATTTAGAAACAATATCATCCTTTTTTTCCTAAGGTAGGCCTCGATGATTGACCCTTGAATTAGGCAAATTTATGCCAGATTTGAAGCTCTTAGCTCTTAGCATTTAGGAAATTAAGGTTTTTAATCGGCCCATTGCATCAATCTGGTATTGAAGGGATTTCTCCCCTCGTAGAGATAATACTTGCACCATGTCGCTGAGCATTGGGCGTGGTGTCTGCTTGTTAAGTTTGTATAGAGATGACTGATCTTTCCAATCAGAAAAATCATCAAACTTCATTGCCTTCACAGAAACTTTCCCTAAATTACAAGATTGTACAGAATCCTTAAAATCATCGAAATCGTACAATTTGCCTTTTTCACCATTGATAGTGGGTCGGGGTCACGGGGTAGAAAAACCGTAGGGTATAAGCGCCATTCAACATAAAGACGTCAGGGTCATTCGACAGAAAAAAATGTGCAAAATGCGCCATTCGACTTAAGGGTCATTCGACCTAAAATGTAGGTTGAGCGGCCCGTCCCAACAGGGTCATACCACCGAAAGCACGGATTTATACTGAATGACCCCTCCAGTATGGGTCATTCGATATAAAAATGAGTTTTTATACGTTGTGGTCCATACTGTACGTACCATTCGATAGAAACCGAATTATATCGAATGACGCTTATACTAAATGGTACATCACATCAAATAAATATTATTAGAGTACTAAATTGTCGGTAAATTTTGACATCAATGTTTTAGCTTGAACGACCCGTCGCGACCGACCATTCATATAACGTTTTATACTGAATGACCCATCGCGGTATAAAGTTTTATGTCGAATGACCCTTCGCGACGGGCCGTAAGGTATAAAGTTTTAGTCGAATGACCCTTCGCGACGGGCCGTAAGGCCCCAAAATAGTAATATAGGTGTTTTGAAAGAAAAAATTGAAAAGTTTGCTGGAAGGCTTCCAAATAATTTGTTTCAATATAAGCCTTATACAAGAATATAATCAACTAGGTAGTTACTTGACAATGATCGACTACATTGTTTACAAAAAGCAAGTCTTTGGGCCACAATAAATTTTTCTCATATCGTTAATTGGTTATTCCATAGAAATTAATCAACTTTGATAAATTATTATTGAGCGAGCGAAGCGAGCGTCTCCACTTGACTCTTATGGCTCGAATGTCGTTTTTTTTTTTTCTGTTACTGCTTTCGGTACAGGTCGCACCATTTCTCTGATCGACCTGAAATTTGGCACACATGTACATACCACCTATGCGGGTTGCTGTATAGTTTTGTGGCAAAATCGTCCAAATTTAAAAAAGTTACATTAAAGTTAATCGAAAGTTTTTTTTTTAAAACTAAACGGAGACAAAATCTGAGGTGGCCAAATCATTAAGAATGTCCGTTCGGTCACGAATATGTTAATTTTATTTTGATCCGATAAGTAGTGTAGATGGAAATTACATAATAACAACGTACCGTTACCATGGCAACGGAAAGTCGCGCAGCTTTTTTGGCTCATGATAGAGGTCGAACGGAGGCTCGAATCGAGTTGAAATTTTGACCATCTGCAAGCTTTGTTCTCGATTGAATGCCATTAGTTTTGTGGCAAAATCGTTCAAAAAGTTATAAAGTTACATTAAAGTTAATCTAAAGTTTAAAAAAAAACTAAACGGCGACAAAATCTGAGGTAGCCAAATCATTTAGAATGTCCATCCGGTCACGAATATGTTAATTTTATTTTGATCCGATAAGTAGTGTACATAGAAATTACATTTTAACAAAAGTAACGGCACTGCCACCTAGAAGTAATCAAGAGTTAAAATAGTTTTCCCAAAGAAATGATGTCAAGGTCCTCTAGATGGCGGTGGATTTTATCCATTCTCTCCTATTTTACAAATTTTTTAGCTAAATCGGTCTAGACCTAAAGACTTATTGGTGTGTAGCATTATGGGAGTGTCGTACTCGGGTCGTGTTGCACGTACCGGTGCTCGCTCAACAACGCGACAGGACTTAGGCGTTTTTCTAGTATTTTAACTAAGAAGCTTCGCAAACGCTGTTTCAGGCGCGATGTTGGATGAGCGTAATTTTTTTAAACGAAAAAAAGCGTCAAATTGCTATTTTCATGAAAAATTATTTTTCGATTGCGCTCAAATTTCATGCCAATATACTTATTCATACAATCAAGGTTCTGTGAAAAAATCATTACAATCGGATAAAGCATGTAGGTGTTATCAATAGAAGAAATGTAAAAATAGCGAAAAATTGCGATTTTCATGAGAAATTATTTTTCGATTGCGCTCAAATTTCACACCAATATAGTAATTCATAACATTAAAGTTCTGTGAAACAATCATTACAATCGGATAAAGCATGTAGGTGTTATAAGTCGAAATAAGTTTTTAAATAAAAAAAATCGCAAAGTTGCGATTTTCATATAAAATAATTTTTCGATTGCGCTCAAAAACGTGGCAGTTCTAAGTTCAGAGATTTCGAAGGCCTCCAGAAAATGTCATCGCAATTGGATTATCGGTTTAGCCGGAATCGTGTTAACAGACAGACAAAAATACAAAAAGAAAAATGCATTCCGTATTTTTTTCTCTCCAGTGTAGTGAAATGGATTCTTCGTTTCGCTCTCTACCGCTCATCCAACAAATAATTTGTAATTGAACTTAAAAAAAGTAATGAGATCATACACATAACAAAAACTTGTAAAATACAGTCAAACCTTACACACTCAAAAAGAAATGAGATCTAAAAAGGGCCAAGCTCATTCTACCCTTCCACATTTGCGCATTCTTAATTCATAAAGGTACAGTGTCCCGTAACAGCATCCTTGAAAAGCTTGGCAAAAAAGAATTTGCTTGATATTACGTTTGAATTAGTTAGAAAAACAAGAACTTGATAAACTATTACGTTTAAAATTAATATTGCAAATTCTATTCTATGAAGTGGCCAATTTTTGTGAATATTAGACGAAAAAATGTTTCCAAAACTAACTTATTTGAATAATTTCTGTAAGGTAAAACGTTTTGTAGTCTATAACATTCTAAAGTGCTTAATTTATTTTCAAAGTAATCATCTTCACTATTTATTTGAATAGAGATTATGATTTAGCTGTGAGAACGAAGCATTTTCCCCAAATTAACAGACCGTAAAAATAACCGACTCTGCAAGGGCTATATAAACCATCTTAACATATTTAAATGTAAATACTTTTAACTGCATATAATTGGTAAGGCGCATGACCTTAAGCGTTTACATATTTTTTCAGTTTGTATATTCCAACTACAGCTACTATCAATCTCCAACCCCAATTACGGATGCTGTAAATTGCAATTGATTATCACACGAATCGTCGTAATCGTCGTAATTTATAGGTCCACAAATGGCAACATTAAAACCTTTCTAGAAAAAAGTGAAACATTATCTCTAAACTATTAAAATCAATAAACATTTAGTAGTTTTGGGTGACTTTAATGTAAACGTCTCTCAAATAGTAAAGACCCGAATAAAGATCAACTTATTAATCTCCTTAGCTCATTTAACCTTATACTCACCATAAATGAACCAACTAGAAGTTGACCAAAGGTGGCAAACATCATCCATTATTGACAACATAGCAACAAATACTACACTTCATTCAAGACACAGGTACTTAACCTTGGTAATTGCCGACCATTATGCTCAAGAAATCAAAATTCAAAGTAACAATTTTATTCCTCCAACAACAACAAAACAATTCATCATTAAATGACACACATTAGATAATCTTATCGAGAGACTTGATGAAGAAATGTGGGATGATGTATCACAAGCTAAATTGGCTGATGATAAATACAATATATTTATACAGAAGCTGGCAGTCATATATCAGTGAAAATTGTCCATTTAAAACTATAAAAAAAAACATTCTACAAAAAGCAAAACTGGATATCGAAGGGTATACAAATCTCGAGTTTAAATAAGAGAAGCCTTCTTTATATAAAAACTCATTTCCAAAACGTGACATTCCTTCAAGCTAACAATAAATCAAAGTGTATCTGGAAAATTATAATTCAGAGACAAATAGAAAAACCTATTAAGCCCCATGAAAATATTAATCTACTCAATAGTAACAATGAATTAATAAATGACTCTAAAGTGGTAGCAAAAATCCTTAATAGCTATTTTGCTAATGAAGCCTCTGACCTAACAAATAACTTAGTAAATCAAGGAAATAATCAAAATCTTACTTTCCATTGATTATTTGCATAAGACATACAAGAGCCCAGTAAATTCTTTATATTTTTATGAAACTGATATTAATGAAATAAAAAACATTGTTGGTAAGTTAAAATCATCTCCCTCTGCAGGAGTAGATGGCATATCCACTATTGTTTTAAAGAAAGTATCCATATGTTAGCTGCACCTCTATGTGATATTTTCAATACCTGTCTAAAAGATGGGTCTTTTCCACAAGCACTAAAAATATCCAAAATAATTCCCATATATAAAAAAGAAAGTAAACTCCTTGCAAGTAATTATCGACCAATATCCATTCTACCTGCTGTTTAAAAAATATTGGAAAGAATTATTTATAACAGATTGATAGCTTTTTAGAAAAGCACAACATTCTAACAGAAAGACAAAATGGATTCAGAAAGGGAAAATCTACTAGTGATACAATTAGAAGATTTCTATTAAACGTTACTAGTGAAATGGATTCAAATATTGATACTCTGGGTATATTCTGTGATCTCACCAAAGCTTTTGACTGTGTTGATCACAATATACTCCTCACTAAATTAGAATATTATGGAGTACGTGGTGCTGGCGCTAAAATTATTAAAATAAATCATACCTAACAAACAGAGTACAATATGTAGAAATAACTAGCAATGAAAATAATAAAATTTCACATACCATTTTGGACTCTGAGAAAATTATATGTGGTGTACCACAAGGGTCATTCTTGGACCTTTATTTTTCATTGTCTTTATCAATGATCTAACTGAAAGTATAGATGATGCTGAACTTTTTGCTGACGATTTTTCACAGTCATAAAGGTGATGAAGCAAAGCTCTTCGGGATAAATCAGAAGAAAGACTAAATGAATCAAATGGTGGTTTTACAGCTAACAAACTTATTTTAAACTCCAAAAAAAACAACTATATCCAATTCCACTCAATTCATGATTGTGAATTAATATATTGGTGTGAAATTTGAGCGCAATCGAAAAATAATTTCTTATGAAAATCGCTATGTTACGCTTTTTTCGTTTAAAAACTAACGCTCATCCAACAACGCGCCTGAAAAAGCGTTTTCGAAGCTTCCAAGTATTTATAAAGGTAAAAGATTTCCTCCGCTTTCGCAAGGGACATCTCTTTCGCCCCCTGCACAGAGCTATACGTCAACCTTCCACACAACTGTATTGCAGGTTGCGGATTAACAGGAGTATCAAGCACTTGCCATGACGCTGCCTGTTAGTTGCCATGGACCGTTCGAACCGCAAACTTTATGCTGAATGGCCCGTCGCTATGGGCCATTCAGTATAAAACGTTATATACTGAATGGTCCGTCGCGACGGGTCTTTCGACCTAAAACTTTGTGTTGTAATGGACCGTTCGACCTAAAACTTTATATTTACGGCCCGTCGCGATGGGTCATTCGACCTAAAACTTTATACCTTACGGCCCGTCGCGATGGGTCATTCGACCTAAAACTTTATACCTTACGACCCGTCGCGATGGGTCATTCAGTATAAAACGTTATACTGAATGGTCGGTCGCGACGGGTCGTTCGAGCTAAAACATTGATGTCAACTTTACCGACAAATTTAGTACTCTAATAATATTTATTTTGATGTGATGTACCATTCAGTATAAGCGCCATTCGATATAATTTCGGTTTCTATCGAATGGTACGTACAGTATGGACCGCAACGTATAAAAACTCATTTTTATATCGAATGACCCGTACTGGAGGGGTCATTCAGTATAAATCCGTGCTTTCGGTGGTATGACCCTGTTGGGACGGGCCGCTCAACCTACATTTTAGGTCGAATGACCCTTATGTCGAATGGCGCATTTTGCACATTTTTTTATGTCGAATGACCCATGACGTCTTTATGTTGAATGGCGCTTATACCCTAACGGTTTTTCTACCCCGTGACCCCGACCCGTCGCGAGGACCATTCAGTTATAACGTTTTATACTGAATGGCCCATAGCGACGGGCCATTCAGCATAAAGTTTGCGGTCGAACGGTCCATGGCAACTAACAGGCAGCGTCATGGCAAAGTGCTTGATACTCCTGTTAATTCCGCTGACATAATGTATGTCCCGGTTCAAAGTAGTTTATTTCAAGTGATTGCAATTCCACCATTTCAGAGTTTAATAAAAACACGAAGTATGAGAAAAGGGCCCAGTTCTTATTTTGTGCGGAACAGTAACTGTCCAGCCACAAGATTATTTATTTATTTATTTATTTATTTACTTATTTATTTATTTATTTATTTATTTATTTATTTATTTATTTATTTATTTATTTATTTATTTATTATTTATTTAAACGTCTATCCTATTCAGTTATAAAAACTGATCTTCTTCACATCTCGATAATTTAAGAAAAATGCATGAAATGCGGTAATAATTTCCTCCTTTATCCTTCCCGCCACCCCTTCATGCCAGATAATGGCCATTGGTTTAAGCCCATTTTGACTTTCCCCCCCACACTGGCACAAAACTTTCATTAATTGAAGGCAACAATGCGTTTAGTGAAAACCACAGATTTGAATGTCTCCATTCTGGGTAACTTTTGGTAAATGGGCACATTTTGAAGATGAGGTATATTACAAATTCGTTTTTAACACACTAAATATGTAGATAAGGCTTTCTAGCTTAGAAAAAAAGCTTGGAAATGCACCAGTAATACCTAGGATGATGCTAACTCAAAATACACGAAATCTGTAGTTAAGGCCTTTTAAGTTACCAGGGCAGAATAGTTCTCAGGCCAGACACCAGAGTGTCATCGTCGCTTTTTTTACGACTTATCGACTTATCGTCTACTGATCGATTAGTCAAGTTCAAAATATTGACAAAACAAAAGTCATGGAAACGCACTTGAAAGTCACATGGTGCGCACAACTTCATTTGAAAGTTTCAGTTTCAAGGCATAATATTTGGTTTTAAACGTTGCAATGTAGGCCTACAGCCCAACCAATATAGAAAGTGATTTTAGTGACCACAAAAGGTGAGAAAGGGCTAAGGACGAGTAATTGTTAGGTATGTGCGCTGTGTAAATTCATTTTGTGGCCGAGCCCGTCGTAGGCCTAGGCTAGGCCTAGCCTCCTAGCCCAGCCTATACCCACAACACCTCTGCCGATCGTAGCAAGCAAGAAAAGAAGCAAGATCGTCAAAGATTGCTGGCAGAAGATTCACAATAAACTTCGCAATTATACTCGAGAGCACCTCAGAAAAAAACGGCTCGTGATTCTTCAATCAGATGTTGAAAAGACTGCATGGTTACTGCAGTGCATTTTGCTTCATTTTCAAAGCTCAAGACGATGGAAGACCTCCCCAGTCCCCACTACAAGCCAACAAGCAGGCGTTTTGTCATTTCTACGTGATTCGGTGATTATGTAATTATTTTAATTTTGTGTGTGTGTAATTAAATTGCTATTTGCAATAAAATATGTAACCAAAACATGTGTTCTATTTTTGTAGCGACATTTTATTCCAAGGAATATTTAGTAGAAATAGTAGGTGACTGCATTTACCAAAGTAGAAATAGTAGGTCACTGCATATACCGCCTATCCTCAATTAGTTCTCAGGCCAGCCGCTAGGCGTTGCACTGATTCAAAATGGCCTCCAAAGAGTTCTTTATTTCGCCCATAGAGAGTGGCACATCTAAGGGGGAGGGTATAGTAGTATCAGAGTCGATAAAGAAGTTTCCCCTTTGGGGAGGTCCCCTTACTCCCAAGTCAAAACGGAATCTAACGCTCTGCGCGCTGAGGGCGGCTCAAATGTGAAACTAATAAAAGCACTGCACGCTAAATACGGTCAGTAGATTATCGATGTGCAGTGACGCTGATATCAACAAATAACAGACGAAACGTCAAACTTCAATTTTATTTCAATCATATTAGCCCTGGGCCCTAGTCTTTTAAAACGATTTACTTTTGATCGCAGGCGTCACTGACATTTTCGTGCGAAATAATTTGAGATATGTCTTGTTCAAGCCTAATGGTCGTAAGTGTAGCCTAGGCCCAAGGCCACAATACAGTTTTCAGACGTAAGTACGCCCTTGGCATTCAAATCGAAATCTTGAACAATACATGTTGTCGGCCTAGGTCCTAAGCTCAGGTCTACTCCATCAGAAATATCCTAATCAATAAAGATAGTTTGCTTTACTCCAAAACATTCGCCAACATTCGATCGTATTTAATATTTTGACGTTTCCGCCATTTGTCGTCATCGACTGTTAACTACTAGTAGAAAAGTGACGTAGTTTTATTGAAGTAGTTCCATCAATCGTCACACAGATGTCGCGCGGAACGTTAGATTCCAAACGCCAAAAACCGACTTTTTATTTAACCCAGGGCGGTATAGGGAGTTGGAGGACCTCCCCAACGGGGAAACTTCTTTATCGACTCTGGTAGTATCTATGCTGTCAGCTTACAAGTTATATTGTTGGATGAGCGTCAAGCAGCACGGCGATTCTCTAAGGTCCGCGTTAACGTTAAATATCAATTCGGCGTTAATTAACGATAACATTGCGAGTTTTTGATTCACTAACGAATTTTATCGTCAGCGAACGTTAAAAGTGACGTCAATCAATCCCCGATCGTTCTGCACTCTGGTGGGAGATTCGTTTGACCATTGCCTTATTACATGAAATTTGTAAATATGTTTCTCTATTAGATGATTCTATAATCATAAACAATTACCAAACTCAAATTTTAAGTCCAAAATAAAATTAATATAAATAAAATAAATAAATGAAAAGAGTAGTGAACAGAACAACAAATTATTTAAATTTTACTCTACATATAAAAACAGTTTTTAACTCACTACGCCATCATTGGGAATCGATCAAATGACATTTTCGAGATATATTGAAAGTTGAAACGCTTTTAAGTGGAATATATCAAATTATGAGTATTAAATAACGTTTACTTTACAATATATTCGGGCATTCGTTATTGGAATAAAAACCAACGTAGAGTTTAGCAATGTTACTAATTGCTATTTTTAGTACGTAAAATCCCCCCGGCCGTCCTATAATCGGCTTAGGTAATCGTGTCCTTCGTCCCCAGGAGCACCGGACAGAATATCGGGAATATGAAGCCGCTCTGCAGACTGTTGGGCTACGAACCTGACCGAGACACATAAATGAAACTTCTTCATACAAGGGATAAATAATTCTTGTGGGAAGCATAACCAGGGAGCAATTCATGCCCCTCTTCGGGTGTCTAACTAGGTATGTTGCGGATAGGACAATTGTGAAGGGATGTCTGAGGGATGTTTAAGAGTACTCAATCCCTTGCATTTCGCATTTAGAGGAAGCCGGCGTGATTTGATGTTCGGCGCGTTCCTTGTCCTGCAGCCATAAATCATTACATCTTAATACAACTTGGCATACTTGATAATGAAGGACATATTCTGTACGCGCTTATCTTATCAGATTTTCAATATTTATCATAGATCTATTTTTTTAAATGCGTAGTTATTTGGGTGTTTTTGACCATTTTGACAGATTCTAAATTCAAGAAAATTGAATTTATTTTTGTTTATTTTCTATAATCAATTAATAGAAAAGTGCTATGATAGAAGCCTTCATAATTAATTTTTATACAATTATATAAAGTCACAAATAGATGCGACTAAAATTGTTTGAGACATTTGAAACCACGTAAAATGAGCATGCCGACCTCCTCTTATCGACTGAAAAAAACCTCGGGAAAAAACTTCAGTCAGGATTGCCGGTTTTGACGGGATTTGAACTCGGGACCTTCCAAATCAGAGCCAACATTGTCGGTGCCATAAAGAAATCAGCTCAGTTACCGAGTGGGTCGACTCACAGCGCCCACACTAGCACCCCCCCCCCTGCCCGCACCCACATCTCCTACGTACATGTGTGGCTCGTTGGTCTTGTGGTTAGCGTATCTGCTTCCAATGCAGAAGGTCCAGGGTTCGATTCCCGTCAAAGTCAGAAGTTTTTTAACTTCTGATTTGGACTTAAGTCCATCAGTTCTTGTCTTAGGAGTTTGTAAACGGTGACTTTGGAGCCGTCCTAGCAACGAAGCACATAATAAATTCAAAGTTGTTCTGAATCTTGTTGATTCTGGCGTTGATTCGCGGGTGTTCGCACTGTCCATACCACTGATTGCTATATTTCCTATTAAAAATATCGATCTTTGGTTAGTTATCGCTCACTCGTCGATTGCGTCGGGCCTACAGGGTTGGCTTGGTCGCTTGGTTTACTGTTCCCCACTGAAAATAAGTTATATAACTGAGTGCGTAGACTCTAAATACAATACACCAAGCCCCCCCTCCCCCCGCCCCGCACAAGAACAAAACTTGGCCCATTACGGAACATCGTCCGACTCGGCAAAACTCACCGCAACTATCTTCGGTGTTCGTAAACAACAGACTATAGTCAGCACTTTCCAAAGAGTTTCGGTGACGCAGCACGAAAACAAAGACGTTAGCAAAGACGCTTCAACCGTCATCTCTTCGAGACAAGAGCTTGGAATTGAAAAGCTGTGAACGCTTTGTAATGAGCATCTCTCGTAGATAATCTTAGCAGGAGCAGGACGTCTGGAATAAGTTCCTAGGACGGAAGTAATGTCGTCAGTAAGACATCGTAGTTGACGTGTTTTAAGAAGAAACTGGTTATTTATTTTTATTTAATTATTGAAAAAAAAGAGAGAGAGAGAGAGAGAGAGAGAGAGAGAGAGAGAGAGGACAAATATAAATAGATGGAGAAGGAGAGGGAGATATTTGGAAGTGGGTTTGTGAGAGAAAGAAGGAAGTGATGGGAGGGAAAGAAGGATAAAGATTGATTGATTGATTGATTAAGGTCTTTATTAAGGCGGGACTTAGGCTAGTGTTAGGTTGGCTTCTATCCAACCTGAGAGAGAGGAAAGAGGTGGAAAGAGAGTTGGGCGAAAGTGCGTAGTAGCGAAACGTAACAGAGGAATTTAATCAGACATACAAAAATGGAGAGAAATGGTAGGTGTGAGTTTGAGTTTGAGTGAGTGAGAGAGAGATTGATTGATTGACTGATTGATTGAATGAATGTCTTTATTCAAGGCGTGATTTAGGCCAGTTGGGCCTTCTCTACCATCCATGCCTTTTAAATAATTAAATACATTGTCTAATACAGCAAAAATTCGATATCATTTAAATTATACCTAGATAAGAGGTAAGTTCTAATTTTTAATACAAACTATGAAACTAACTCATTCATCCGTCCCGTTCATTCGTCACATTCATTCAATTTGATAATAAGAGAGAGAGAGAGAGAGAGAGAGAGAGAGAGAGAGAGAGAGAGAGAGAGTTTGATTGATTATTGACTGATTGATTGAATGAATGTCTTTATTCAAGGCGTGATTTAGGCCAGTTGGGCCTTCTCTACCATCCATGCCTTTTAAATAATTAAATACATTGTCTAATACATAAAAAATTCGATATCATTTAAATTATACCTAGATAAGAGGTAAGTTCTAATTAAAAAAAAAAAACTACAAAACTAACTCATTCATCCGTCCCGTTCATTCGTCACATTCAATCAATTTGATAATAAGAGAGAGAGAGAGAGATTGATTGATTGATTGATTGCCGTCTTTATTGATGGCGGGATTAAGGCCTGTTAGGCCTTCTCTTCCATCCAACCATTTTATAATTACAACACAAATCACATTGTATAAATCTAAACATTACATAGAGAGAGAGAGAGAGAGAGAGAGAGAGAGAGAGAGAGATATTTGATATTTGATATTGTGATATTTATTGACTTAAAGGTGGGCTACATAGGGCTATAAAGATAGAGAGAGAGAGAGAGAGAGAGAGAGAGAGAGAGAGAGAGAGAGAGAGAGAGAGAGGACAACTATAAATAGAGGGAGAAGGAGAGATGGGGAAGGGAGTTTGTGAGAGAGAGAAGGAAGTGGGGGGAGGGAAAGAAGGATAAAGAGGTGGAGAGAGATGGGCGAAAGTGCGTTGTAGCAAAACGTAACAGAGGAATTTAATCAGACATACATAAATGGAGAGAAATGGTAGGTTTGAGTTTGAGAGAGAGAAATGGAGGGAATGTGATATGAGCTAGACAAGCAGACACACACAAAGGGGGGGGGGGAGAGAGGGGGCGGCATATTGCGCCCTCGCACTTGCCGCTGTCCGCACCAGTAACTCTATTATTACACCATTAGCATAGCTCTCCGGGGATGCGCGGACTCATCCTCTAATGAACGTCGGCTCGTAGACTTTTGAAGGTCTCCTTTTGGTGGTTTAAGTTTCGAGTATCGACTGCACAAAAATTACATATGCCTAATAATTTTGGTATTGTATTCAGCACACTACTTTTTTTTCTAAAATCCACTAAATGCATTCTAAAAACCTGATTTTTGTCGAGACCGGCAATCCTGACTGAAGTTTTTTCAACAACAAACAAAACAAACAAGAAATTTTAGAAATGTGTTACTTTATTTCAACTTTCGTAAGATATGTTCAAAATTTCAAACACCTGTGGTGTCGGTCAGCCGAGCAAACAGAATTGAGGATAAAACGCATCTCCTATATCCTCTTAAATAACTTTTTCAGTACTTTTAGAGCGTTCTGGAAATATAAAAAAAGAACTGTAATTGATCTTGGTTTTAATGTTGTTGGTCGTCTCCCGCCTAATTAATGTAATCATGACTGAGGGAAGTTGTTCGCGGCGCGGTCGCTAGGAGCCTGGATCTATATTAGCAGTGTGGCTCGTGTCGTATTATCGGGGATAAACTTTAGATTCCCTCGTCGCTTCACGTCCCGCCCGTGTACGTGAGTCTCATTGTAACAAGGAGGACGGAGCGAGGGAGATAATCGTCGTTACTGAGGCGGGGATTAAAGTCAACCTTGAGAAAGTTCACACACATAGATATATGACACACTTTAAACTAAATTATAGTATTATACTAATAGTATACAAAGTACAATTATTATTATTATTATTATTATTATTATTATTATTATTATTATTATTATTATTATTATTATTATTATTATTATTATTATTATTATTATTATTATTATTATTATTATTATTATTTATTTCGAAATTGTACAACTGTAAACCACATTGTAAAATACAATGAAATAAATTAACCGCTAATATTATATATAATAATATTATATAGCCAATATATGAAATGGTGTACTGTAGATCCAAAGAGATGAACAATGAGATAATACAAAGCAGGGGAGAGTGAGAGAGGAAGAGGAAAAGAAAGGGTATGGAGACGAAACAAAGACAGATAGAGAAAGAGAAAGAGAGGGAGAAAGGAAACCTCAACTTCTTCAACGACAAAGTCCTCGGATTACGAACTTATCTCTTTCACGGCGATATCTCCAATTCCTTTCTAACCCATCCGTCCGTCCGTTCACCCTTCTCATTCAGCAGCAACAACAGGCCGACCACGTGACCGAACAAGTCACACGCGCGAGGTATATTCTCCGGGGGGGGGGGGGGGGGGCTCTCTATTATACTCCGGAACCTAACTCCCTCCTTCCACAGCTGGAGCATCCAGCCAACAACAGAATGCAATAATTCCAGCAAACGCTGGATGCAATACTATAAAGTAACTAAATTGATTGATTGATGGATTGATTGATTGATTGATTTAGATCTGTATTTCAAGGCGGGATTAAGGCTAGTGAAATCTTTTCTTCCATCCAACCTTCAAGGAGTTACATTACATTTTGTATGTTGTTGATTATATCAATAATAACTATACTATTGCTACAACTATTAAAAATATTGATGATAATAAAAGTTATAGTTGATTAGAACATAAAGTAATCGGCCTGATAAAAATTACAGAAAATTAATTGAAAACATAAACATTTGAAATTATGATAAACAATTTGAAATGCTAGCCTTTCATTCGCGCATTCATCCATATCTTTCATACTAATATATAGACATATAAACAAAGTGCATGGTATGAAGTGACTGACAACATATAGACTAGAGTTCTAATACTGATGCTAATACTAATGGGTTTCCTGCGGAAGATGCAAAACAAGACACGAACATTGTATGAGATTTGTAAACCAATAAACTAGAATATTATTATAGGTCTACTACCATTGAAAAGTGCAAGACAGCTTAACGGAATAGAACAGTACTGTTGAGGTGAGAAACTGAATTAGTTAGGTTATATAATATAACAAATTATTATCAATATTTCTTGTGAAGCTGTAAAGCTGCACTTACGACTAGTGGTCAGTACTTGATTGTAAGACACTCACTATTACAGGTGTGCAACAAGAGGGAGCGAAGCATCTTAAGCAACAGGTAGTCGTTGAAGAATACAGAACTTTAATAATTTGGTGGAGGTGCCGGGTTATGTATTAAAACTTTCTCGGGGGCCGAGATCACCAAAAATATTTACTATTATCCTTGATCTCAACAAATAGCCAGCGGTTTAGCCGAGCTCGTTTAACCGGTTCCCACTCGAACACCGAAGTTAAGCAGAATCGGGCGTGGTCATGGGTAGAGTGGGTGACCGCTCTGCCCTGAAACTCACGTATACCGCTGGTTAGAGCAGATGGAGGGTTCGAGAGCTAGTGTAACGGCTTCGTTCTCCTTGACGTCTGCTCGGCAGTCCGGGTTAGTGGAGGAACCTATATGACTGTCAAAGTTACACCGTCCTGTCGGATGGGACGTTAAGCCGTTGGTCCCCTTGGTACTTTTCGAAAGAAGTAGGCTACGTGCCGGTACCGGGTTTCCCCTCCTCCCTTCTGTTCATACTTCATCCTCGTCTATCACCACTCATCGTCTCGATTAGCCAAAGTGCATAAATATGAGACGTTAAGCAATATTCAATCAATTGATCTCAACAAAAACCGCATTTCAATATTGCGTCGTGTTCGGTTTTTATCGTGAGACGTGACCCACGCACAGATCGCAGTTGTGGCATTGAGAACAAAATTTAAAATGATGGACAGAATGTTGCGTGAGTGTTGGTCAAACTGAGGTTAAAGTATGTGTTTATGATTATTTTACTGGTGATGCCAAGATGATCAATAGGGAAGTCTCACCAGTTTTAGATATTAGCGCTGGTGTACAGAATCAGTAGATATTCACTTAATAACACCATCGCCGTAGTTTATAACACTCTAAAGTAAAAACTGTACATTCCACAGAGGCACAAAGTTTTACGTTTACTCTTTCCCGCGCTTTTATCGTGAAACGACGTGTGACGTCATAACCCTAAAGACATTGTTGGTAATGAATGAAATTGACCACGGTCTTCTAGATCACGGAGCTAAATTCACCTCTCGGCCGTTCACCAGCTCGTGTTAAAACAAAAGTCCATTGTTGACATTTTCTTTATAAATGTTTTCGTAAAACCATTAATTGTTAAAAATGTATACACAAATGTGCAAATTTTACATCTTGTTATACAAATTATTGTTTATTAGTATTTCTTAATCATACTACAAACAAATTTTATTCTAAAAGTGCTTCTAGAAGTAAGATAATCATCAAAAATGCTGTGTATTCAATGAGCACACGGTGATTGGTTGTAGGGTTATGACGTATTGCCCTGTTTTTCCCGCCATTATTACGCTAAATCTTTAAGCTCACTTTAGTGACTAAAAATGTTTTTGAAATAACGAAAATGTTATATTTATGTAATCAGAAACTGGCCCTGAATATAGTAGAATAATAAAAAATATTTGTGAGTCTTCCCTATTCAAATCAATAACCTCGCGTGACAATTGGTGGAGGTGCCAGGTCATACATGTTCAGATTTTCTGTGAAGCCATTCGCAGGGTTCGGCGGTGCCAACGTACGAAACGTAGTAAAGGGGTACAGGCTACGACCTAACCAAGCAGTATCAAGAAAATATGTTGTTTTTAGTCTTCTTATTCCTTCTAGAGATGTTTTGTCTTGATATTTGCAATAGCTCACATATTCCACGAGATAGAAACCCTTGTTATAGATCTAATAATAACAAGAATATTGAAATGAAAAACAAATTCTAGAAAACTAAGTGGAAATGTCTGTCTGATGTTGTGCAGGTAAACATACATATTATACGTGGGCATCAAATAGATTCTAGGTAGGCGAAAAAACAAGTTGGCTCCGAGATATTGAGAACTGCGGGAAAATACTTCGAAAAACTAAAAAAATATCGGAAAAGGAGTCGCTGACGACAGAGGTGAGTTTTATAAGAAGACTTTTTAGAATGTAATAGATTTTGAGTTTCACTGCGATAGATATCTCAATCGTAATTTCTGGACCATTGCCCTGTTTAGTATTTTAAAGTATGGTCTTTTCCCGTGTTTTCCCAAAGTCGTTACACATTTTAATTATTGTACTGTTTTTACAGGGTGCGAATTGACGGGTTAATGGGGGGATTTCACCCCCTCTGATAATTTCATCCCTGGCTCTGTTTTACTGCAAGGTATCCCTGCCGGGGATGGCTAAACCCCCATCTCTGGACCCCCATCTCATCTCATAACATATTAAGTGACTTTATCTCGTAACGTTAATAAATAATGCGTCAATTTACACATATTCCTTTTTTTTAAATACCTCAGATGGCTTCTAATGCCATCAAGGCATTTATACCCCAAACAATTTCCTCAGATCGCTTCTAAGGCCATCTCGAGGGCAAAAATACCCCCAAAAAATTTGCGGGCTTTGCCACAGACCCCTTATTCCCCCTACACAGATACTATACTTGACCATTACTTGACCGCTGATTTCGTCAGACCATATAGGAAACAAATTCAAAAAACAAATCATGTGCGTATGTAGATTGATAGATCGATTCAAATAAAATTGATTGTGATCGATGGAAATAGTAGACGTAGTACGGGGAGTACGAACTCACAGTTCAGCATATGAATTACACTGTGATTTTAAACTACATCCAGACGAACAATAACAAATCAAACTTTCCCGCGCACACACAATATAAAATAACTGCTGTGTCAATAAAATCTACACTCGAAACGTTTATTTTGTGCAGACATTTTCGTTAAAAGATTTTCAGAAAACTCGTGAAAATAGAAGACAAACCCTTTCTTTCTAAATTGCAGAGACTTTATAACGACATTCTTTGCTTTGAATATTTCAAGCAGCAATTTTTAGATAGAAATAACAAAAAACTCTCAAAAGTTTCTCTGTAATATTAATATTTTACAGGAAGTGGGATAGAATCTGAGGGGAGAGAGAGAGGGAGAGAGAGAGAGCTACATCGTGTTGCCTAGCAACGAGATATGCCGTGACGTCATACAAGCCTGCACACAGCTTCACATCATCACACACTTGAGTTCAATTCATTGTTGTCGGGCTTTCGTTTTATTTGTAATTTAATAAATAATATATTCAGAGATCGAAAATTTCTATGTGGATACGTTTTGACAAAAGGACGTACAGAGAGAGATTTATACAAAGCGCGCGACTCTGATTTGGGAGGTCCCGGGTTCGAATCCCGTCGAGACCGGCAATCCTGACTGAAGGTTTTCCCCGAGGTTTCTGAGTCTTTTATGCGAATGCAAGGGATTGAGTCCTCTTAAACAGCCCTCGGACATCCCTTCACAATTGTCCTATCCGCAACATACCTAGTTGGACACCTGAAGAGGGGCTTGAATTGCACCCTGGACAGGCATCCCCCGTGAAATAAAATTCTTTACAGTGAAGCTCCGCTTGCTAACTAGTAAAGATTGACACGAAATTGATAAGAGTATCTACCTTTTCCTAAAGATTGACACGAAATTGATTGATTCATTAATTGCATTTAATATCCTTTTTATTTGTTACCAAATTTGTTGAGTTTTAATGCATTGTTGAAATATGACTATTTGAAATATTTACTTAAATGTAGTTCATTGCTGATGTCTGCATCTTTGTAATTAGATTTATTAAGTTGTCCTCCTTTGTAAATCAGTTTTATGACTGAATAGGATAGACGTTAAATATATAAGTAAAATAAAATAATATAAAACTATGAGATAGAGATTAGAGTAAATATTTGTTTGAAACTTGTAAACTTCTGGACAGGTCTACGTGTGAATGTTGACGGACTCAACTAGTGAATCATCCGAGGTGGTGTAGCTGGTGACTCGCAGTTTCAGCTGAACTCGGTGGACAGGGGTGGAGGAGGGTGGAAGACATGCCAAGAGGGAGAGACGGGGAGAAAACTAGAATCTTAATTATGATCTGTGGTAAAAAGAGAATAAAATGATCAATGAGAGAGCTAGTTAGTGTTGTTTTAGAACACTCAAGAGAATGAGATAGTAACAATGCATTATACTGATTAGAAAAACATCCAATACATTGGTCGAAACTATCACTTGAACAGTAATAATAATAATAATAATAATAATAATAATAATAATAATAATAATAATAATAATAATAATAATAATAATAATAATTAATAATAATAATAGTTTTTTTTTTTAATTTTATAGCAATAAAGTTTCTTACAGAATAATAATTACAATTATATTCGATTGCCCACAAAGCTTTGATAATTGTCTGTGGTATATCTTATGAAAATAATATTAATAATATTAATTAATGCTATAATAATAATAATAATAATAATAATATAATAATAAAATGATAATATATAATATATAGTAAAATAAGTAATATATTAATAATAATAATAATAATAATTTCTTTTATTTCCACATAAAATGTACATGTATAAATGTATGTAACAGCAAGAGTGGGAGATTCACTGTTTGATTGGTTCAAGTTTTATTTTTGCTGGCAAGATTAAGGCTATGGGGCCTTTTCTTCCGTCTAACTAGCTTTATAAACATATAATTGAATACAATATGACCATTTTTCACGAAATACATTCTACACAAACTTAAACTATATATCAATGAGTCAAGGATTTCACTTCTCTAACGTGGTAACATGACCAATAAAATAGTTATGATATTATACATTTATGATAGTTTATGATAAGAAAAAAAGAATGACACCTTCAAACACTATTTAAACCCAGTTTATACACTAGACTAATTATGAGAGAGAGAGGGAGAGAGAGAGAGAGAGAGAGAGAGAGAGAGAGAGAGAGAATATGACAGACACAATGTCGCGGACTCTGAGAGAGAATCATCCGCCTGGACTTTGTAAACTTTCGTCATTAATAGCAATTCTGCGATATTACTAGTGCACGCCCGGCTTAATAATATGACAGCTGGTAATGAGGAAACTGTTGCCGGCTGAGACAGTCACATCAAATAATATTTAACATCTATAGTAGGCTAGATCCCCAGTCTCAAATACGTCCGTACAGGCGCGAGCGTACCAAATTGAAGCGTCAATCTGACCTTTTCAAGATGGCGATTTGGCGTTTCAATTTATGCTTTACATTATGTTTTAAATGGGATTAAGTATTTTTCTGGCTTGTTTGATATGGTTTTAGCTTGTGCAGCATGGGAGTGCACAAAGAGAAACAATAAGTAGTTATTGCAAAAGGGAATTTAGTAATCATTTGGTGTTAGTGGCTAAAATGAAATATGATCACCTGTCAACTTAACAGCATCGTGAAAAATATTTGGTCTACAAAATCCCTCCCAACTACATGCAAAGTGACCTTTTCAAGATGGCTTCAAATTGTCACGGAAGTGGATTAATGACGGCGGATCTTGCCTACTATAGGTGTTCAATATCTATGCTCAAACTCACTCACATCTATCCACTTGCGATGTCGTCAAAGAACAAAGTACCTACCAGAGTCGATAAAGAAGTTTCCCCGTTAAACTTCTTTATCGACTCTGGTACCTTCATAACGGGGAACGAAGCTACACAATCACCAGGGGTCGAGGAACCTCAAATATAATTGGGTCCGACATAGAAACCTTATGGTGAAGCTAGCACTTAATTAATTAATTAAAATAATTAATAATTAAATTTATAAAACAAATCGTATTGCGAATCTACCCACTCAGTCACAGAACTGATTTTCAGTGGAGGACGTTAAATTTAAAGCCGAACTAGCCAACCCTGTAGGCGCCGACACCATCGACGAGCGAACAATAACCGACTATAGACCGACATAAAAACAAACGCAAAACGCTAGCTCTGCTCCTCTGAACCCAACTGACCAAACACTTGCTGTGTCGTCCTTGTTGAAGAGCTGGGCAATACCAACAAAAAACAAACAGCTAATTCAGTCGCGAAATTAAAACAATGCGAAATTACAGTTTTTTCGTCATATCTCGAAAACGATGCAAAATATCTTAAAACTAATTCAAGACCGCTATGTGGTTTTGTTAGAACAATATAATACAAGAAAAATTTTTTCAAATATAATAATCGGTGCGGTTGGTAACTAAGATATGCCTTTAATTAATTAAAATTCTAATAAAAAACTTAATGACCATCACATTACAATATTTTTTCGTACAGGCTATAGTTCTCACAAAACCACATAGCGGTCTAAAATCAGTTTTTAGATATTTTGCATCGTTCTCGAGATATCACGAAAAAACTGTAATTTCGCGTTGTTTTAATTTCGCGACTATCCCATCCTCTTAACCTAACTCATCCAAGACCTGGGGTGGAGGGAGATAACAACTTGACCGGGATCTGAACCCGTTCTCTGCCTAAACCTCTTGCAAAACAATTTAATTTTATCTACAATTATGAGGGAAACCTGCCCATGATGCAATGCAAGCCCCTCTATAGGTGTCTAACTAGGTATTCCGTAGTTGGACCATTTGTGAAGGGATGTCAGAGGGCTGACTTAATCCCTTGCATTCGCCGAACCTTGGGACTTGTATCAGTGACAGTGTTGGCTCTGGTTCGAGAGGTCCCGGGTTCAAATCCCGTAACGACCGGCAATCCTAACCGAAGGGTTTTTCCGATGTTTTCCTCAGTCGTTAATCGAATGCAAGGGATTGAGTCCTCTTAAACAGCCCTCGGACATTCCTTCACAATTATCCTATCCGCAACATACCTAGTTAGACACCCGAAGAGGGGCATGAGTTGCACCCTGGGCAGGCTTCCCACAAGAATTATTTATATCTTGTATTCGCTTAATTAACGACTGAAGGAAACTTGTGAAGAAGTTTCATGTATGTGTCTCGGTCAGGTTCGTAGCCCAACAGTCTGCAGAGCGGCTTCATATTCCCGATATTCTGTCCAGTGCTCCTGGGGCCGCGGGACACGATTACCTAAGCCGATTATAGGACGGCCGTGGGGATTTTACGTACTTAAAATAGCAATTAGTAACATTGCTAAACTCTACGGTGCGTCGAGTTACGTTAATTTACGTCAAGTTACGTTAATTTACGTTAAGTAACGCTAAGTTTCGTCAAGTAACGTTAATTTACGGTAAGTTACGCTAAGTTACATCAAATTGCGTTGCGTTACGTGAAGTGACATCAAATTACGAAAAGTTGCGTCAAGTAACGTTAATTTACGTTAATTTTTGTTATGATAATTAACGTTAAGTTACGTTAATTTACGGGAGGTTACTTCAAATTTCCTTAAGTTACGTCAAGTTACGTTAATTTAGGTTAAGTTAAGTTAATCTACGTTAAATTACGTTAAGTTTCGTTAAGTGACGTCAAGTTGCGTTGATTTACATCAAGTTGCGTTAATTTACGTTAATTTACGTTAAGTTATATCATATAACGTTAAGTAACTTCAAGTAATGTAATTTAAGTTAAGTTAAGTTAGGTTAAGTTACTTTAAGTCACATCAAATTACGTTAAGTTACGTTAAGTGACGTCAAGTTATGTTAATTTGTGTTAAGTTACGTCAAGTTGCGTTAATTTACGTTAAGTTACGTTAAGTTACGTCTAATTACATTAAGTAACATTAAAGTACGCCAAGTTATTTTAATTTACGTTAAGTTACGTCAAGTTACGTCAAGCGGAGAATCCTGGCGAACCAGCTTGACGCTCTACTTGGGATAAAGATTTTGGATGCAACAATATAACTTGTAATCTGGACAGACCGGGACATCTAGAGGGCTGTGGAACAATAAACAAATGACAACAAACAAAACTTGTAAGGTTTAATATTCATTAATTGTTGTTCCACTAATTGTTATATTGTATAAATACACTAACATTTAGTGTTGGACTAATTATAAGTAAGGTAGTAAGTATAGAATATCTATTAACTAGGCTGTGTTCGCCGATGCACAGCATCTGTGGACGGGATCGATATTCACGGCGATATAGAAGTTGTTGTCAGAATCACGATATTCATAGAACATTAATCCTATGGTTTCCGGGCTGTTCTCAGAAGATGATGCGGGTTTATCCCCACCGACGAAGAGATTGTTGACAAGACCAGATAAACTCAGGTGTAGGGTTGTGGTTGACATCGGATACGGCGAGTCCGGTGTCGCTCTATGCACCGAAGGTTTATATTGGCGTTGGCTCCAGTGGCTACGTTGCGATCGTGTATATCGATATAGGCTCTAATGTGTGTGTCGATGTCGGCTTCATCCGTTAAATAAGAGAGTGGCCTAAAGGTTGTGATACTGTTGATAATGGCATCAGTGACTATATCCTTGTGATAACCGGTGCTGTCTTCAGTGGACAGGTAAGTGTTCTATGGCGATCTCGGTTGCTGGGAGGTTATTTTAGTGGTTCAAACTGGACCATGATGATGATAGAACTTATCAATTTTTTCACAATTTTATTGTACGGTTGTTCGCTCTTTTGGACAAACCGCTGCTCCGATCTTGATGAGATTTTCAGATGACCTTCCAACCGTTTCAACTTGGACTTCTATGCTAAACAGGTGAGTGTTCTACTCATTAACGTACATGCTGGTGCACGGTCGACGGCGGTCTCGCTTTGGTTGACGCATCGTGTCGATCGGTGGAGTTTTCAGTGTTGATTTCGCACTTCAGGGTGTTGGTTGTGCACCATAGAGTAGAGTATTAGCTAGAAGTAGAGCATGCGTTAAATGAGAAGAACACTCACCTGCTTAGCATCAAAGTCCAAGTTCATGGCTTCAGTGACCATACCCTCCGTGACAACCGGTGCTGTCTTCAGTGGACAGGTAAGTGTGCTATGGCGGTCCCGGTTGCAGGGACTATCTCAGAGGTTACTTTAGTGGTTCAAACTGGACCATAGTGATGATAGAACTTATCGATTTTTTTAACAATTTTACTGTACGGTTTTCCGGACAAACAGGTGCTCCGATCTTGATGATATTTTCAGTGGACCTTCCAACCGTTTCAACTTGGACTTTGATGCTTAACAGGTGAGTGTTCTACTCATTAACGTACATGCTGGTGCACGGTCGACGGCGGTCTCGCTTTGGTTGACGCATCGTGTCGATCGGTGGAGTTTTCAGTGTTGATTTCGCACTTCAGGGTGTTGGTTGTGCACCATAGAGTAGAGTATTAGCTAGAAGTAGAGCATGCGTTAAATGAGGAGTACACTCACCTGTTTAGCATCAAAGTCCAAGTTCATTAAAACGTAACTTAAAAACTTATGACAAAGGCCACTACTTACCACAAAACGAATTTTCGGGTGAAACTTCCTCACCCATCATCAGGTTGATGCTGATGATGGGTGAGGTAGTTTCACCCGAAAATTCGTTTTCAAGTAAGTTTTAATATTGTTCCGGGCCAATAAGCTCTTTTTAAGGATTCCAAGTTCATGGCTTCAGTGACTATACCCTCCGTGACAACCGGTGCTGTCTTCAGTGGACAGGTAAGTGTGCTATGGCGGTCTCGGTTGCAGGGACTATCTCAGAGGTTACTTTAGTGGTTCAAACTGGACCATAGTGATGATAGAACTTATCAATTTTTTCACAATTTTATTGTACGGTTGTTCGCTCTTTTGGACAAACCGCTGCTCCGATCTTGATGATATTTTCAGTGGACTTTCCAACCGTTTCAACTTGGACTTCTATGCTAAACAGGTGAGTGTTCTCCTCATTAACGTACATGCTGGTGCACGGTCGACGGCGGTCTCGCTTTGGTTGACGCATCGTGTCGATCGGTGGAGTTTTCAGTGTTGATTTCGCACTTCAGGGTGTTGGTTGTGCACCATAGAGTAGAGTATTAGCTAGAAGTAGAGCATGCGTTAAATGAGAAGAACACTCACCTGCTTAGCATCAAAGTCCAAGTTCATGGCTTCAGTGACCATACCCTCCGTGACAACCGGTGCTGTCTTCAGTGGACAGGTAAGTGTGCTATGGCGGTCCCGGTTGCAGGGACTATCTCAGAGGTTACTTTAGTGGTTCAAACTGGACCATAGTGATGATAGAACTTATCGATTTTTTTAACAATTTTACTGTACGGTTTTCCGGACAAACCGCTGCTCCGATCTTGATGATATTTTCAGTGGACCTTCCAACCGTTTCAACTTGGACTTCTATGCTAAACAGGTGAGTGTTCTTCTCATTTAACGTACATGCTGGTGCACGGTCGACGGCGGTCTCGCTTTGGTTGACGCATCGTGTCGACCGGTGGAGTTTTCATTGTTGATGTTGCACCTCAGGTGTTGGCTGTGCACCATAGAGTAGAGTATTAGCTAGACGTAGAGCATGCGTTAATTCTTTTTTGTTTCAGGTTTCAGGTTATGGAAAGAAGGGTTTAACACGTTAGCGGACCCAATCTTGATGAACTCTGATATTGAAGAAATATTCTTGGCTGCTTCTGAACATTTGAACTTTTAGCGGACCCAATCTTGATGAACTCTGATATTGAAGAAATATTCTTGGCTGCTTCTGAACATTTTTATTTTTTTGGACCCAATCTTGATGAACTCTGATATTGAAGAAATATTCATGGCTGCATCTGAACATTTGAACTTGGATGTGATATGAATGTGTGGACTTTCACGGCAACTGGTGAGTGAGATCTTCCTTACTAACGCTCTGTTGGCTTGTGCTGGTGTTTCAGGCATCGCTTTGGTGGTTTATCATGGGTGAGGTCGCTATTATGAGCACTATTATATTAGTTTCAAGTAAAGAGTAGGCCTGGGCGTTACATCTTTGTCTTTGGTTGCAGGTCATGTGGTCCGTTTACAGCGAGACAGCTTTATGGAAAGAAGAACTCTGAGTTTGGAGGAATATTCGTGGCTGCTTCTGAACATTTGAACCTCAACTTATACTATATATATTATATATTAATACATATAAACATATATATTATATTACTTTATAGTTATTATTGTTTAATTTTCTACGTACCCATATTGTAATATAGTTATAATTGTTTAATTTTCTACGTACCCCACGCATGACTTGGGTTTTATGCTTTGTAAATAAAACAATTGTATTGTATTGTGTTGTATTGTATTGTATTGTAACGACGATAACCACGACGACCCCGTGGCCTCCTAGGCTGGAGTGGCGCATCATGATCTAACGGTTGACGCGCCCTTCTTGACAAATCTACGAACAGTATTCTGAACACAGCAAGGGACTTTAGCTCATCCATAAGACGGATGTATTTTTATTCCAGTCTCCGGCTAAACCATCTAGAAGTTGACATCGATACTGATCCCACGGGCTCTTAGGAGCATCCTGTCGGGACATGTCAGAACGTGTCAGAACGTGTCGGGATGTGTCAGAACGTGTCAGAACGTGTCAAGACGTGTCAGGACGTGTCAGGACGTGTCAAGACGTGTCAGGACCTTGTCAGGACTGGTCAGGACGTGTCAGGACGTGTCGGGACGTGTCAAGACGTGTCAGGACGTGTCAGGACGTGTCGGGATGTATCAGGACGTGTCAGGACCTTCCATAAGTCGAGGTCCCGTCACAGAAGACGACAGTGGACTTTAATCCCAATAGTATCCGATTCCAATAGTATTCGAATTCGCTGAACATGTACAAGTTACAAATAAGAATTAGAATTTTGGAAAGAAAGTTTAAATTGCACACATTTTTATATTACATTCAGGACATTTCTATAATTTGTTTTGTGAATGAACCGTTGACAAATTCAGTATAATGTAATTATTAGGTTTTGATTGAAGAATGGAACTGCCAGATTTATAGCAGGAGGGAGAGGAAGCGATGGAGGGGGAAGACGGAGAGAGAAGGAGAAAAGGGGGGGGATGAAACTCAAATCGCAGCAGACGGCTGCATCCGTCGTTGAATCGCGACGCAGAATAAAGTTGAATTTGATGATAATAATGTAAACCTCTAATTGAATTGAAAGCTCCGGGAATATTAGTCTGAACTCGGAACACGACACGAAATACGATATCTGCTCGGGGCTACAGGGTGGTGTGAAAACAAGGACTCTAAGCTACAGGGTGGTGTGAAAATAAGGACTCGGAGCTACAGGGTGGTGTGAAAATAAGGACCCAAGGATACCCAGGGTGTTTTTGAAAACAAGGACTCTGGCTATAGGCTGTGTGCAAAACAAGGCACCACACCAATAAGGTACAGGAAATGCGTGGTCTATGATAACGCAAAGCTCGTCCTATCTCTGGGCTTGTCTGACATTTTTCTATACGCATTACTGCATAAACATGTAACAAAATCCATTTCTATAATAAAATGTTACAAGTAAATCGATTAACTGCTAATCTGTTCTACACCTCCCTCTCCCTCATCTCCGTGCTCTCTCGTACCCCCCCCCTCTCTCTCTCTCTCTCTCTCTCTAACTCGTGCCCCTCTCTGTTACAGGAGCAGATCCGGGCAGGATCCGAGTGTTCCGGAAGTCACCTACCAACAACCGGTGAGTTACCCAGTTCCATTAATAAACGCTCGTCTCGCTACCTGAACTTAATTATCATGGGCTCGGCCTCACCACACACAACACATTGCTGGGCTCACCACGTTCCAGCAATCACACTCAACCTTTCAATGGAGAGAGAGCTACAAGTAACACATTCAGTTCACCTGTTGCTACACTCACTGTCTAGCTAACTGTAATATTTTAGTTATGTCCACTCTCTCTCTCTGTGTCCATTGACTCTCAACGCACGAGTAACAAACTCGCATTGCTTTCAACACACGGATTATAAACTAACACATTTAAACTAGTTTAAGTTTCAAGTTTAGCCAGCCAGCTTAATTATCATGGGCTCGGCCTCACCACACACAACACATTGCTGGGCTCACCACGTTCCAGCAATCACACTCAACCTTTCAATGGAGAGAGAGCTACAAGTAACACATTCAGTTCACCTGTTGCTACACTCACTGTCCAGCTAACATGTAATAATTGAGTTATGTCCACTCGCTCTAACTGTGTCCATTGACTGCTGCACGGCACGAGTAACAAACTCGCATTGCTTTAAACACACGGATTATAAACTAACACATTTAAACTAGTTTAAGTTTCAAGTTTAGCCAGCCAGCTTAATTATCATGGGCTCGGCCTCACCACACACAACACATTGCTGGGCTCACCACGTTCCAGCCATCATACTCAACCTTTCAATGGAGAGAGAGCTACAAGTAACACATTCAGTTCACCTGTTGCTACACTCACTGTCAAGCTAACATGTAATAATTGAGTTATGTCCACTCGCTCTAACTGTGTCCATTGACTGCTGCACGGCACGAGTAACAAACTCGCATTGCTTTCAACACACGGATTATAAACTAACACATTTAAACTAGTTTAAGTTTCAAGTTTAGCCAGCGGTTTAGCCGAGCTCGTTTAACCGGTTCCCACTCGAACACCGAAGTTAAGCAGAATCGGGCGTGGTCATGGGTAGAGTGGGTGACCGCTCTGCCCTGAAACTCACGTATACCGCTGGTTAGAGCAGACGGAGGGTTCGAGAGCTAGTGTAACGGCTTCGTTCTCCTTGACGTCTGCTCGGCAGTCCGGGTTAGTGGAGGAACCTATATGACTGTCAAAGTTACACCGTCCTGTCGGATGGGACGTTAAGCCGTTGGTCCCCTTGGTACTTTTCGAAAGGAGTAGGCTACGTGCCGGTACCGGGTTTCCCCTCCTCCCTTCTGTTCATACTTCATCCTCATCAATCACCACTCATCGTCTCGATTAGCCAAAGTGCATAAATATGAGACGTTAAGCAATATTCAATCAACTCAAGTTTCAAGATACAGACAGACAGACAGAACTGTGATGTACATAGAAAAGAATTATTTGCTAATAAAGATGGAAGCTCTTCTGACCCATGATACAGTTAGATGAAGAGATGCGGATCATAGCTGGGGTGCGACCCCGGGACTCCTGGTCCGCCAGTACAGCTAGGACGACCCTCTCTCTCTCTCTCTCTCTCTCTCTCTCTCTCTCCTGCACGCCCGCCCACCCTGGCCTGTACGTAGCCACCGGATACATCTCACAATTACTCTGTCCCCCTTGTCACAGTCGCCTATTGATATTGGTAATCAATACACCGTCTATACGGCCACGTCCAGGTCTAGTGAGGGAGGCTGACGACAAGACGACCGCGGATTACAGGTTGGAACTCGGGGGCATTTTACATTAAACGTTATTTTTACACAAATTATTCACAAAAATTAAATAATTTACAATTTCGATAACGGGAAGTACAAATACCAACACTAGGGACTTATGAGAGTATAGGACATGTGTTTTAGGCAAATTGCTGTTTGCCCGGCCGACTGACACCACAGGTGTTCGAAATTTTGAGCTTAAGTCTCAAATGTGGAAATATAGGGCTTTGCAGTTACACATTTCTAAATTTGTTTTAAAATAATTTATAAAAAATTAATTAGTTTTCGCAAACTTTGATTTTGTTAAAAACTGCAAAATTTACTACTATATTCGTGATTTTTTTCTGGCTGATTAAGACAAAATTTTGAAAATCTATGACCGCAAGGCTGTCCATGTAGGCTTTGTTGACAACTTTGCAAAGTTTCATATACGTCGGATGCTTCTTGGCCGAGCGAATAGCTATGTGCTAACTGCCAAATGTATCCCATTCCCTCTTAATATTACTGCAGGTATTTCCCATTTTTGTTGCAATATTCAACTCGTTTTGACGACGGTGTGGGCATATAGATGTTACAACCTTCTGAAGGACTAGCCCACACCCTGACCCCTGACCCGTCTGTGTCATCCTTGAGTGTGTATTTCATGTACACACACACAAAACACACAAATGTACACGGCCATCCAAAGCTGATTATTGAAAGAAAAAAAGTTTTTTTAATTTTTTTTTATAAATTGCCCACTCACTTAAGTGTTTTAATAACGTTCTTTATATAGTTATTAGTTCCACCGCCTTCTAAATAATTGAAGTAAAAAACAGGGCCCAAAATAGTTAAAGTTGTTAGGAATCTCCCTGTGTGCGTCATCATCGCGTATCCCGTATCACGATAAAACCGTACATACAGATAATGGCTTGCGTCTTTTTATTCAAAGTGTCCTTAAGCTAGAAGCTAGGACGGTACAGAATGGTTTAGAATCACTAGAAGATCTCATCTAGCCCGACACCTCCACCAACGCTTTATTTGTGTATCCTTCTTCACGAAGAGCCAAGTGTGTCGTCTTTATCTTCAACTAGAAGCTTAGCGCCTAGCTCCGCCATTTTGTTGAAATATGATTAATTAAAGTGTTCTGCTCCACTGACTCAACAAGAGCAGGTTAGCTGCTATACCTGCTGCGTTAGAATCTGCTACGCCCTCTGTATAATGTGACAAGAGCGGAGGGAAATCGAAACCTTTGCCAAATGGAAACTATGAACGAAAATCTACAGGTTCTCTAAATCTCCAAGCGGTCGCACAAAAAATAATTGGCGCAAATATTCATTGCATGAGCAAAGCGAAGATTTCAATTTCACTGACCACCCCCAAAAAAATTAGCTCGTTTTTTTTAAATTATTATTTATTTCTGTCTCTCTGTTTGTTCGCGCTCTACCGAGAAAATGGCATATATGCGATCGTTATGAAAATTTGAGGAGACCTTCGAAATTTCTAAACTGAGACTTGCCACGTTTTTGGGTACAATCGATCAAATATTTCTTATAATTATCGTACTTTTACGATTTTATTCTATTTTAATGGGATATTTTCGTGATATTTGGCAAACGGCTACTCCGATCTTGATGAAACTTTATGGGAACGTTTAAAATCACTGAAATTATATATGTTATGATTTAAGAGACATATAAAGAAATATTTCTCATAGAAATCGTACTTTTACGATTTTTTCCCCCATTTTGAATACATTTTCGTGATATTTGGGTCGATAATCAACCAGAAAAGGTCATCAATCACCGCGACTGGAAAAAGCGTTCGCGAAGCGGCCATGTTTAAATAACAATATACTAGCGAAATTAAATGCGTCAAGTTTGTCTAGAATGCAGTAAAAGGGTGAGTCACGTCTCACAATGAAAACTGAACAAGACCTTCTGTTGACATGTGTTCATTCAACAAGGATGATACAGAATGTCGTTGGTGACCCTGGGGTCAGGGGGCGCAGGGGGTGGGGCTTATCACTTAACAGAAGATGATCTATAACCCGCCACCTCCACCAAACATCAATAGCAATAAATACTAGCGGTATGACATACCACACACAACAAACAACTTGTTACAATACAGCCAAACCTTACACAAACAAAAGCAATGAGATCTTAAATAAATGCCAAGCTTATGTACCCTCCTAGAAAAATCCCTTTGCCCTGTGACTGCATCCTTGCAAAGCGTGGCAAATTTTTATTTGCAACTAATGTTTTGAAATGTAAAAGTTAGTGCAAATTTATTGATTGATTAAGTGATTTTGAGCGTGTTTCAACACACTTTTTCACCAAGGAACCAACAAATTTGGCATGTGTTGTCAGGTATCTAAATCCCCCTGATTCGTATAGTTTTTAAGTTGTTTCATGACGGCTGGGTGACACCTCGAAATCACCCCAACTCTGCTTGCTGTATAAGGTGCCTGAGTGTGTAGCGCACCGCGGCTTGGCTGCGGCGCCCTAACGGGTACCTAGATTATTCAATCAACGATATTGTCACAAGAGATCTTTCGAGATTTTATTATTTGTGCAAAACAATTGTTTAAATTGTGTAAAAAAACACATACATTATTAGAAAAACTAGTGGTCCTACTATTTTTTTTAAATCGTCCCCTCACTCGTGTTCAATGACCCGGCACCTCCACCAAGTGTGTCAGAAAGATTGTACTATACAGATACGCAGAGTAATGTAAATCATACAGGCAGCTTATATTGCCAGCTGGGTTGTCATCAGTATAAAATAGTGGACAACAATCAGGCCTTCAATACATACTTATAACTAGGCCGCTTCGAGAACGCTTTTTCCACTCGCGTTGATGGATGAGCTTTTTTTGGAATATTTCTGGCCAATGATTACGTTTTTTTTGTGGAATCTCCTTACTTTTTCAAAAGTTACTTGATATTACTTGTTCATACCTGTAAAAGGCTTATATTTCAACCTTTATTTCTATGAATTTGGACCAACTTTTTCGACTTTTTCTTTCAAGAGACACTACATAACCATAATCTTTATGTCAATGTAAAATATGAACGTTGTAGCCCCACACGTTTCGTCAAAATCGGCCCAAATATCACGAAAATATCGTATTTAAAAACCGGAGAAAAAATCGTAAAAGTACGATTTCTATAAAAAATATATTTTCAAATGTCTCTAAAATCATAACATATATGATTTCAGTGATTTTAAACGTTCCTATAAAGTTTTATCAATATCGGAGTAGCCGTTTGCCAAATATCACAAAATATCGCACTAAAAATCGAAAAAAAATCGTAAAAGTACGATATTTATGAGAAATATTTCTTCGATTGTACCCAAAAACAATACAGCTCTAAGTTATGAGATTTCGAAGGTCCCCTCCAATTTTCATCAAGATCGACATGCCGTTTGCCCGGTAGAGAGCGAACAAACAGACAAAAAAACTAACAAAAACAAAACACCCGAGCTATTTTTCTTGGGGTAACGTAAGTAAAAAACAAACAAAAAAACACAAAGTCAAATTGAAGTCTTCGCTTCGCTCATCCAAAAATATAAAGCTGAGACTAGGCAGGATTTAAATGCATGCTTTGTTTGTTATTTGTGCCCTGATGACAACCAGGGCAATATCAAAGATGGCTGCCGGTTCATCTCCACTCTATGGTTTACTATGGACCCGGCACCTCCACCATAAATAAGCAACTCGAACCTGAATGTGACGAAAATCCGTTGCAGCAAGAAAGTTACATATTTTAAACCTTGTCTCCCATTTTTTCTATCTATTTAATGCCCCCTTAATAACAAGCTAAGAGTAATGTACACACAGGAGAGCATCCTTGATATAAACTTATTATATAAAATAGTGACAACATAGGCCTTAAAAATAAAGCTGGACTAGGCAGATTTAATGCAGCTGTTGATATTTGTGCCCTGATGACAACATGCAATATAAAGATGGCTCCGTTCATCTCCTCTCTATGGTTTACTATGGACCCGGCACCTCCACCATAATAAAGCAATTCGAACCTAAATGTGACGAAAATCCGTTGCAGCAGAAATGGGTTAATATGTTTAAATCATTGTCTTCCATTTTTCCTATTATTGATATTTTGTTCAGCCTTTATAACAAAAATAAACGATAATTAGCAGCGCTGGAGTAGGCTTACTCCTGGAATATTCATATAAATACAATATATGATAACAAGCGAATATATATATTTTTAAAGCAATAAAAGCTCCGCCCTATGACATCATTATTGAACCAGCGAACTGTTGAAATTTGGTGAAGCGATTAGAATTAAATTTAAAACAAAATATAAAAATATGACCATTTTCTAGTACATTTTTATATATTTTAACTAATATACATTGTTATGGCAAAAATGAAAACGGGAAATGTAAAAAAAAAACAAGAAGTCGAAGAAGAAGAAGAAGAAGAAGAAGAAGAAGAAGAAGAAGAAGAAGAAGAAGAAGAGGAGGAGGAGAAGGAGAGACCCTCGCTTCTCTCACAGGCGCAACGTCTAGGAACCCCCAGGCTGGGCTGTCGTCAGGCTTTGATCTGATACGCACCGTACGTTTAGCTTCGGGTTCTTCTCGGGTTACTGTGTTTACTCTGGTAATTTCAAATAACGAGACTCGGGAGCAAGATCATGTTTCTCGCGTCGTTATCTTTGTGAGCCGGATGTTACTTGTTGCTTAGCGACGCAGCATACAACTTAGGAGAAGAAACAAAATATACGCAGCTTACAAAGAAATATTAAATTATTTTGCCACGGGGCATAACAAAATCGAAATTTTTGTTTTTTTATTTTCCCCCACAAATACATCCCTCCGATCACATGGTTTTCATCTCATCCACAATTATGAGTAGGCCTGAGGCTAATCGACAACGCACAATAATCCGTTTTGTATTTAATTTTAATTGTAACACATCTGGCCACGAAAGCCTCCAAAACTTGAAAATACATATGGAAAAATAAATATAAATGAATATTTTTGCATTCAATTGTGAATACTATTTTTTTGTTATTTTAACTGTTATTCAATGTGTATTTTAAATCAATGTTGATATTGTCGCCTGCGGACTAACTAGACATTATAACATTGTTTAACCATGTGAGAAGCTGTATAGGGTATGGGCATTGTCCATTTGCGCGCGATATAAAAGGCACTGTGATTCTGAAAATGTTTATTATTTATTTTATTTTTATATTTTATTTACTTATTTAACGTCTATGCAATTCAGTTATAAAAACTGACTTACAAAGGAGGACAACTAAATAAATCTAATTTCATAGATGCTGACACAACAATGAACAACAGTTAAGTGAATATTTGAAATAGAAATCATCATGATAGATACATCAATGCATTAAAACGCAACAATTTTGGTTACGTAGTGATAGCATGTTTATGTCACATTTATCGTAGAAAACGTTGCCATTTTCAATTTGTATGTAAGTTATATAAAATATAATATGATTGTATAATAGACATAAATTTTAAAGGTGATCCAACCGGGATTGAACCCTGGACCTTGTTTGTCTTTAATTCCTGTCTACAGTACCATCATAACATCGTGATAGTCGCCTACTATTAAACTAAGGTTAAACAATATATATAAATATTATTGTAAGGGTTTTGCAAATTTGAGAATTCGTCAAAAAATATGCAAATTCACCTTTGAAAGAAATTTATATAAAACCGTTGGACCTGAGAACAAAAGTAAATTGATGAAATTAATTCTTGAATGGAAGGATAAAAACTTTGGCGAGATCGGATGAATGAGTTGGAGGGATTCCCAGCGCAACGACTACCGAGTCAGAAGATGCTGAAGGCGATCTAAACAGATTTATCTCCGACGAGAGGGTGTTTTATTAAAATGTTCAACGTAAATATTAAATGAGTCTCTCTCTCTCTCTCCCGGTTTCCCGAGTGGGTGGGGTGGGGTGGGGGGTCTCTATCGATCAGGGCTGCTGAGGGGGGGGGGGAGTACGGGAGCAGCCGGGCGCTATAATCACAGGGCCAGAGCAAAGGGAAATAAAATCAAAAGGTTCAGACTGACGGTGACGTCATAACCCGGAGAGACACGAAGTTTTACGAACATATGAAGCGAATGTGTCCGAAGGTAAACGAAAGGGAATTCTTCATAATTCCTTTACGAATTTCGAATAAAATTAAACTAAGTCAATATTTTTGTTTATTTTTGGATATGTGGGACTTTAGTGCCCTCAATATAGATGATTTTCAAAATCACCAGCCCCCTCTATATTGCGCGCGCAAAGCATACGTCAGCACAGACGCGAGCGTAGCAAATTGAAGCGCCAATCTGCCATATTCAAAATGGCGATTTGGCGTTTTAATTTATGCTTTTTTAATGCAATTAAGTATTTTCCTGGATTGTGTGATATGGTTATAGCTTGTGCAGCATGGGAATGCACAAACAGAAACAATAAGAAGCTATTGGAGAAGGGAATTAAGTAATTATTTGGTGTTAATGGCTAGTATGCTCACCAGTCAACCTGATGGTCATCTTGAAAAATATTTGGGCTACAAATCGCTCCCATTTACGTAACATGCAAACTGCCATATTCAAAATGGCTTCAAATTGTCACGGAAGTGGATTAATGACTACGGATCTAACCTACTATATAATAGGTGTTTAATATCTACGGGAGAAAGAGTATTTACATGTTAAATGCCATATGCTCGGGTGTGTGGAGAACTGAGTTTCCAACACAGTAAGTGCAGTCCGCCATAATCCCAAGCATAAGACATTTAGCTTGTAAATTCTCTTTCTCCTACAATGCTTTGCAACATGTGGGAGTCAGCAAGTCCTATGTCCCCTTAACAAGCAGGACCGGAAACTTGCCGACACTAAACGAAGTAATCCGGACGTAAAGAGCCGAGGATGGCCGAGTGAACACGAAAGAGACCGGATCCACTCGTCTTGACTGAAGGAATCAGCTTCGTTATATCGCAGAGACTTTCACGTCACTTCAAAGAAACCCGATGTTTCAGCCTCATTTCCTCCCTCCCGTGAGCCCATTCTAAGAGGGAAGTGCTTGGCAAGCTTTAAGACTGTTCGGCAAGCTCTGGCCAACTTGTTTTACAATGTTAAATGTCCATTTTAAAAAAACGCTCGATAGTCAAATCCAGCTAATTTCACATACAAAAGGTACTACTTTTTTACCATTAATTTTCATCTAAAAATCTGCATTTCTCGGAGGCTGTTCACAAAGGATGAGCGCATGTCGCTATCAAATCCGATTTTGAAATTTCAAATAATTGTCTCGTACACAAAATTGGGAAACTACTAAAAATTAACTGTTTGGTGTCATATTTATGGTCAGTTAATAAGAAAAGTGAGCAGTATTTGGAAAATGTGCATTGATACCAACTATTTCACATTCTTGCTTAATATTTTGGTGCAAACCACAACCCGATAAGACAAATGATAGAGCTTCCAAGTGATCCTGACTTTACCTCTGCGTTCTGCGTCAAAGCCTGGTTTTCTCGAGCTTAGCCAACGGTCTTAAGAGGCAACGATACCGACTGTGTGTTGGCTCAGATTCGCGAGGTCCAGGGTTCAAATCTAGGCTGAGACCGGCATTCTGGACTGAAGGGTCTTTCCGAGGTTTTCCCCAGTCGTTAAAGCGAATAAAAGGGATTGAGTCCTCTTAAACAGCCCTCGGACATCCCTTCACAATTGTCCAAATTTTCGAAATTTTGATACCGACTTTTTTGCCTTACAGTGTTAAATTCTAGTATAATCCCGTTTTTTGCCCCCCCCCCTTCCCCCCACCCCCCTTCCCCTCACCGGGGATGAAAAAAAACCATAAGCACTGCCAATATTAGTAAGGATTTTTGTACAACTGGTACAGTATTTTTCAATTTTCGCCTATATTCAGAAAATTAATAATGAATTCAATGTATATTCAATGTTACACATGATAATCATATTAATCAAATAACCACCTACAAGTTGTGTCACAATGTTTTTTTGTTTGTAGTATCCACTGCACAAAAACTACATTATTTTGGTATTGCACTCTGCCCACAACGTTTGTCTAAAACGCACCAAACGCACTCTAAAAACACGATTTAAAAAAATAGCATTGTTGGGGGGCTTTGCCCCCTAAGTTGGTTTCTATATAGTGTCCCCCGGGATGAAAAGCCTTACTTTTTTTTTAACAAACGAATTCTTTATTTTACAGTGGTAGACATTACACAAAAATAAATAATAGAAATACCTGGGAGCACGCCCCTTAACTTTCTAATTAAAATTAATGTTACACATTTACTTAGATACAGAGATAGGGTGTCCCAAAAATAATTTACAATATAACAGGAAAAATCAGGAATAAACCTAATGCAAACATAAAAACTTGAGATAGTTTTAAGGCAGGTAATAGGTAAAGGTAGTAATTAAGGTATTAAGGTATACTTAGATATAGATAGTTAATAAAACATAAATTCACAATAAAAATGTGTTTAGACATTTTATGTTTTACTTCTTGAAATGATGGTGAAAGATTGAATAATTGTCCAAAGAGAAAATTAGTTCAATGTAGGAAAAGCCTGAATTCAACACTGTACTTCATCTACCTACTATCAGCGTAGACATATTGATTGACCGATGCAACGCTATCAGACATTGTTCACACTCTCAGAGTTATTAATATGAGCTCTATTGTTTCTCCTACGTTAGACAGAAATCGATAGATTGTCATATCGTTTGAAGTTTCTAATAATCACAAAAACAAATGAGTCTGAGCTTATTACCCTCTGTGCTGTGCTCACCTGCATAGGAGGGGGGGGGGGGGTAACATCAAAGTCACGGGTTCCTTTGTGTGCGGGTTCCTGCAGGTACCAAGCATAGTTCGCCCCCGGCCCCAGCGTCAAACAGCGTGGTGCGTATAGAGGGAAATTAATTATCATGAAACGGTTGAGTTAAAATTATGTGGTAATATAATTAATTGCAACTGGTCATCTCCTCGCCCTCTCTCTCTCTCTCTCTCTCTCTCTCCTCTCAATCTCAATCTCTCTCTCAATCTCTCTCCCTCCCTCCCCTCCCTCTCTCTCTCTCTCTCTCTCTCTCTCTCTCTCTCTCTCTCTCTCCCTCTCTCTCTCTCCCTTCTCTTCCTCCCTCTCTCTCATCAATTAACGTAGGTACATACTTTTTAAACATTTATTACTGTAAATTTTCAAAGTCCATCATCAGAAATAAACAGTGGCAACGAATATTCATACTTTTTGGTTTTTAAATACAGGATAATTGTTTAACCCAATTATCTACAAATATAATATATCCAGGCCTAATAGCTTTGAAAATTAATATATAGAAAAGTATAGGTCGCTGATAGATAATTTCCTTATTTCTTTAGACAAGTTTACCGAGATCTTGCACTAAGTTTACCGAGGTCTTGCACTAAGTTTACCGAGATCTTGCACTAAGTTTACCGAGGTCTTGCACTAAGTTTACCGAGATCTTGCACTAAGTTTACCGAGATCTTGCACTAAGTTTACCGAGATCTTGCACTAAGTTTACCGAGGTCTTGCACTAAGTTTACCGAGGTCTTGCACTAAGTTTACCGAGATCTTGCACTAAGTTTACCGAGGTCTTGCACTATGTTTACCAAGGTCTTGCACTAAGCTCTATCCTGAGTAGTCTCAATTATTCGCGCACTCGCGGTGATCCGATGATCCCCCACGTTCACAACAACAACAACAACAACTACCACACGGATAATCCCTGACAATCAATGGATAAGAAGCCGGTCTTAAACCCGCTCAGCTCGGCTCGGCCGTTGTTTGGTGAACGATCGAGAAGTAATCCGCAAACACATTAGCGACGGTGAGTTACCGAACGCGAAGAGAATAATACTTCAAACAATGTTGGCAGCGTGGTTGGTACAGCTGACCCAGGCAAAACTAGAGCCTAAGATGCAAGATTTACTTTATTGGTGGAGGTGCCGGTCCAGACAATTTTATATTTTATATATTTTGTACCAAATGATATTCAATATAAATACTTTATTGGTGGAGGTGCCGGTCCAGACAATTGTTAATATTTAACAAACCTGTGTACAAAACGATATTGTCGCTGACCCCCCTGTGGTGAGCAAATAAGTTAGCAACTACTGAGTCCTACGTGAGTTATACGTCTGCCCGCCTGCTGGCTGCTCGCAATGATTCTATAGTGGGATATTATATAGGTGAGCAAATAAGTTAGCAACTACTGAGTCCTACGTGAGTTATACGTCTGCCCGCCTGATGTCTGCTCGCAATGATTCTATAGTGGGATATTATATAGGTGAGCAAATAAGTTAGCAACTACTGAGTCCTACGTGAGTTATACGCCTGCCCGCCTGGCTGGCTGTCCGCAATGATTCTATAGTGGGATATTATATAGGTGAGCAAATAAGTTAGCAACTACTAAGTCCTACGTGAGTTATACGTCTGCCCGCCTGCTGGCTGCTCGCAATGATTCTATAAGTGGGGATATTTTATATAGGTGAGCAAATAAGTTAGACAACTACTAAGTCCTACGTGAGCTATACGTCTGCCCGCCTGATGTCTGCTCGCAATGATTCTATAGTGGGATATTATATAGGTGAGCAAATAAGTTAGCAACTACTAAGTCCTACGTGAGCTATACGTCTGCCCGCCTGCTGTCTGCTTGCAATGATTCTATAGTGGGATATTATATCGACAGCGATGAAACTACCTGTTGAGTATCCATTGTGAAGCTCGATCAGATCCACAGGGATGATCCCTCTTCCCTTGTGGCGAACCCTGGGGACGAGGGGGATACTTCTTTATCGACCTCAGATGGTCGTGATACAGAAATCTAATATATAAATCAATCAATCAAACAACCCGGAGTTTAAGAGAGAGACAGTGGCGGGCCTCAGCCCAGTTAGGGGGCGATTTTTTTTTTTTTTTTAAATAGTAAAGAAAAAAGTATTTCATCCTGTTTGGAAAATATTTTACTTGTTTTCGTTGCTAAAATGACCGTTTTGTGAATCTAGCGGTTTGAAGGTGAAATCTAGGGGATATTTAGGAAGTTTTAGCGTCCACAACACAACACACAAAAACTTAATTATTTTGGTATTGCATTCAGCCCACAGCATTTTTCTAAAATGCACCAAACGCACTATAAAAACCTGATTTTCACGTTTTTCGTCTGCGGCGCTATTGTTGGGGGGCTTTGCCCTCAACCCCCCCGCACTTGGACCTTATATTATAGTACCCCCAGGATGAAAAGCCTGACTACAATACTGAGACTATGTATGTGTGTATCTGTAATGGGGCCCCCCTAGATATTTGGCGGGCGAGCCCATGAAACGAAGTTCCGCCACTGAAGAGAGCTAGATCGAGGATTGAACCCGGGTCTCTTTCTTGCCACTGGACAACTCTGTATAGTTGGTGCATTACAGATCAAAACAGATGGAACAGCACTTTAAGTTGCAGACTCGATATCTAGTATTTGATTGGATTGGATTGGATATTGCTAAACGTCTCATATTTATGCACTTTAGCTAATCGAGACGATGAGTGGTTATAGATGAGGATGAAGTATGAACAGAAGGGAGGAGGGAAAACCCGGTACCGGCACGTAGCCTACTCCTTTCAAAAAGTACCAAAGGGACCAACGGCTTAACGTCCCATCCGAAAGGACGGTGTATCCTTGACAGTCATATAGGTTTCTTCATTAACCCGGACTTCCGAGCAGACGTCGAGGAGAACGAAGCCGTTACACTAGCTTTCGAACCCTCCGTCTGCTTTAGCCAGCGGTATACGTGAGTTTCAGGACAGAGTGGTCACCCACTCTACCCCTGACCACGCCCGATTCTGCTTAACTTCGGTGTTCGAGTGGGAACCGGTTTAACGATCTCGGCTAAATCGCTGGCTTGATATCTAGTATTATCCATTCGATTACATACAGATATTATTACGAAGTATTATAATATTTAAGAGAGTATAGGTCATGCGTTTGAAATTTTGAACATATGTCACAAATGTGGAAATATAGGGCTCTGTGGTAACAAATTTCCAGATTTTGTTATAAAATAATTTATAAAATTAAATTAGTTTTCACGAATTTTGATTGTATTAAAAACTCAAAAATTGACTATATTCGTGTTTTTTTTCTGGCTGATCAAGACAAAATGACCGTAGGGCTGTCCATGTATGCTTTATTGACAACTTTGCAAAGTTTCATATACGTCGGATGCATCTTGGCCGAGCGAACAGCTATTTGCTAACAGCCAAATGTGTCCCATTCCCCCTTAAGTTTTAAAAGATACTCGAGAACGGAATGTTACATTTCAACATCAACGGACAGAGGGGATGTAAGGCGTAAAGCGCGAGATTTGATTCGGATGTCTCTAGTTCGATCCCCTTTAACGGCAATGCTGACTGATGATGGATTTGTATCTCTATTTGCACATGTCATCTTTGTCCAAACTTCAAAATATCAAAGGCTACGCATAATAAAATACGAAATTGACTTTGTCCGTCGCTAGTCGATGACGTAACTAATGGAGCTGCGTAGTTCGAGTGTCTACCACTCAGAGCGCTAGTTAATGGACGGCGCTCTTCATTCGCCCGAGCACAAAACACGCTCTTCAGATCACAGCGAACAATGCGGAGAGGTGCACTGCAATCTCCCCTTACTACACCTGGAGCTACACCAACTATTTATTTATTCAACTAGACACAACAGCCATAGGCAATTTTACATTGTGCATTGTTAACATAATAAATTAATAGATTAATTAATAAATTAATTAATTGTATTTAGAGTCTACCCACTCAGTCATATAACTGATTTTCAGTGGGGGACAGTAAATCAAAGCGACTAAGCCAACCCTGTAGGCTCCGACACAATCGACGAGTGAGCGATAACCAACCAAAGATCGATATTTTTTATAGGAAATATAGCAATCATTGGTATGGACAGTGCGAACACCCGCGGATCAACGCCAGAATCAACAAGGCCGATTCAGAACAACTCTGAATTTATTATGAGCTTCGTTGCTAGGACGGCTCCAAAGTCACCGTTTACAAACTCCTAAAACAAGAACTGATGGACTTACTAACATTCTTATACATTCTTTCCCTAACTAACTTATACTATCTTAAACTAAACATGATAACACAGAAGAAATATAGGCCACATGGATAATGAATGATAAGTAATAGCAAATACAGAAATACAGAAGAACAGAAAACATTTCAAAATTAATAAGGACTGGCTAATAAGAGGTTTCACGTGGGTTATGAACTCCCGATGGGTTGAAAAATGTCTAGGGTGGGTGTGGCTAGTGAATTGTAGGTGAAGGGTAGGGGTAGCCGGTAGAAGAGGGAGCGTTTGATGGTTTCCAGGCGAGGAATAGGTAAATGAAACAGTTGAGTCGATCTGGTTAGGCGGGATGGTACGTGTAGGGAGAAAAGATTGATTAATGGAGGTCGCTGATTACCATTAACGATTTTATAAAAAAATAAAAATAAATCGGCCAGAGAAAACGAACGACTGTTAAGGAGCATAAATTGAGAGAAGACATAATTTCAGGTTTTGAAGTGTTCTGAAAGTTTGTAACTCGATGTTTAACAATTGAGAGAGAAAAAGACATAACACGATCCAACTTTTTCAAAATCCCCAAATTACAGAACCGTATTCAACAAGTAGCCAACTAGCAACACTCTACTGCAACAGTGAGACACATCTTTTTCACAATCATTTCACAATCATTATTTCATAACAATCCACGGGTAAAGTCTATCTAGGCCATCACCAAACATCACCAAACATTGTAAATGTACAGGAATTAAAATGCCACGGCCATAGAATCTACCCGACTATTTACTTATGTATTTATTTATTTATTTATTTATTTACGATTTAAATACGGATGTGAAGCCATTTTACATAAATCTTATAACATAACGTTTTTCCTTCTACCTAACAAAATCAAGCCAAAAATTAGTAATATAAATACGAATAAATTAAAAAACTACTAGGATACGAATTACCGTTTTTCTCTTATGAGAAACTAATTCCTGGTTTTAACCTTTTTAGAAAAACGATTTGGCTTCTTGCTTCACAATATAAATCGTATTTAAATAATAGAATTTTTGTTTTTCTCTTATCTTTTGTATGCTGATTTTGATTCAAATTTACATCATATTGAAAAATCAAAAAATTATTTTATTTTCAAAAAAATGGATTTGCAATAATTTTTCCATTTTTCTCATATTAATTGAACTCAATCATAACAATGGAAAAGACCAAAATTCTTATCTAATTCCAAACAAAAACAATGCAGCTTTTTGCCGTAAAAAGTTTGAAAACCTGTTATTGAATTGGTTAGATCTTTGATAAAGTAGTGGGAACATAATTACCCCACTGCCCTGTATAATAAAGTTAGTTTTGTTCAGGTTAATTACCTAGTAGTTAGCAGGGTGGCACGGTTCACCTAGCGAGCCAGCTACACGCCCTGCGGAACATACCCTTAGCTCTCATCACCGAGATTCCTCTGACGTCATCGCTGCTTGTTTCAACCCACGGTTACCATGACAACCACATAACCATTGGAAAATAGCGGAATATTTTTACGAATTAAACGAATCTCCGTCGCCTTCGTCTTCAGCCTCTTAGCCCCCCTCCCCCGCCTCCCGCCCCACCCACCCCATCCACAGCCGCCGAGATAATGGAGGCTTAGTGATCCAACTAGCGGTGGTTCGAGTCTCTAGGCTTCACACTCAAACAAGTTGCATTCTGGGAATGTAGGAAGAACAGAAGGTCAAAGAGACTCCGTGATAAATAAATTAAGAAATTCGTATTTAGAGTCTACCCACTCAGTCACATAACTAATTTTCAGTGGGGGACAGTAAACCAAAGAGACCAGGCCAACCCTGTAGGCCCCGACGCAATCAGCGAGTGAAGCGATAACCAACCAAAGATCGATATTTTTAATAGGAAAATATAGCGATCATGGTATGGACTGTGCAAACACCTGCGGATCAATCTCAGAATCAACAAGGCCGATTCAGACAACTTTACAATTTTTTATGTGCCTCGTTGCTAGGACGGCTCAAAGTCACCGTTTACAATTCCTAATACAGAACTAATGGACTTAAGTCCAAATCAGAAGTTAAAAAACTACTGACATAAGCGGGAATCGAACCCTGGACCTTCTGCATTGGAAGCAAAGATGTTAACCATATTGTTTATGTCGCTTCAAACATGACCACGATTTGTGAATTGTACAAATAGTAAAAACATTAAATTTTAATACTAATAAAATTACAAGATTGATTTGTTGCTATATGGTTAGCAAAAACTCTACAACAGCAATAAAAAACTTCATGGACACGCCACAGGTTGTCCAAGAATTAAACAACAAAACATTACACATTGACAGGAAAGAAAAGATGAATAGTTCAAAACCAAGAACCACGAAACTGTTGAGCAGTACCCATTGCCACGACTATTTCATTCCTATAAATTTATTTATTATTTATTTTTATTTATTTATATTTGTTTAACGTCTATCCTATTCAGTATAAATGATTACAAAGGAGGACAACTAATAAATCTAATTACTAGATGCGACAAAAAGAACTACCCTTTAAGTAATATTGAATATGTATATACAACAATGCATTAACACTCAACAAATTGATAACAAATAAAAAGATATTTTGAATATGAATGAATGAATAATTAATAAAAGGGGGTGGGATGAAAAGAAAGTAAAAAGAAATGAAAAAGAACAGGAAATGAAAAAGAAAAGGAAGGAAAAAAAAGAAAAGAAAAAAGAAGAAGAATAAGAAAAAAAAAAAACATTAAAAAGAAACAAAAAAACTGATTGTAGACGATCTATCAAACGAGAGGTTTGCAAATCAATTGTGTGTTTATTGTTGATTCTAGAACTTGTTGTCTCATAATGTTGTAGTACAGTGGTCATGTGCAACCTGTGATATAGAAACCTATAGTAGGCTGATCAGCAGATGTCCATCGTGACAATTTGAAGCACTTGAAATTCAGTGCATGTTAAATAAATGGGAGCGATTGTGCAAATAGTCTCAGATGCCCCAGGTGACAGTAATATACCATTAACACTAAATGATACTAACCTAGAATAAATTCGTTTGTTCGTTGTTTTAAAACAGCTGCACAAGCTAAAACTATATCAACAATCCATAAATTATGCATAAAAATGCTCATTAAAAGCAATCGCCATCTTGAAATGGGCCGATTGACTCTTCAATTTGCTACGCTCGCGCCTGTGCGGAGGTGTAGGAGACTGCTAATCTAGCCTACAATAGGGGTTCAACATCAATGGTGCAACCTGTTGAATTTCAACGTCCATTCATAAAGTTAATCCACAATTTTAAACTAGAGTACTAGACTAGTGCGTCTATCTGTCACACATACTCACGCCACACACAAGGAATTAATATTTAATTCAGTTTTGGATGCTCCTTGGGCTGTAGCGTCGTGAGATGATGAGGCACTGCTCGACGTTTCGCCACCCGTGTGGGTGGCATTGTCAAGAATGTAAATATGATCATTTTTAAGAAGCCACCAACATTGGTGGCGAAACGTCAAGCAGTGCCTCATCATCTCACGACGCAACAGCACAAGGACCATACAGACCTGATCTACAAGTCGTGAAACAATACCTCATCAATATTAATTTGTTTTCAATGTTTATTTCAATCAACAATCCCAGAAGGAATTTAGCAGGCGCAAGGTAGCAGATAATATGGTTTTCTTGTATAAAATCTTAAATAGTTTTGTTGACTCTCCACTTGTAGTAAAGTATAATTTCCATGTTGCACCACGTGTTACTAGGAATCAGAGCACATTCTATCCCACAACAAGTAGAATAGACGTTTGTAAATATTCATTTGTATGAACAGGCTTCAAGACAATTTTAACAGTCTATCAATCTTTAAATACTCTTGCAACATTTTAAATCTGTTTTACACGACACTATTGTTGCAACTAAACACACACACATACTCACACACAAAGCACATTCACATAACCAATACAACACATAAAATAGTAGTGTATGCCTTTGAATATCAAGTGATGTATGTTTTCATGTTTAAAATTTATGTTTAATTAAGTTAGTTCTTAGATTGGTAATTGATAAGTTCATATATTATATTTGCACTAGTAGACTTAATAATTGGACGAGTGAGCAAAGCGAACGGAGTCCTCTATGACAAGTTTTCGGCACTTCGTTGTGTTTATATGTGTCTGTCTGTCTGTGTGTTCGATGCGTAGGGGCCAAACTACTCGTCTGATTTCGACATAATTTCACACCAACGTCAAGGACCAATAGATAAGAGTGCTGTTAACATGGACAGCAAAATTCGCAGGAATCCAACCTACAAAAAATTAAAATTAAACAAATTACTACTTTATTTTTTTTTAAACTTAAAGTTGGCTTTGAAAAAAATACCCTTTCATACCAATGTTACCACTATAAATGTTAGCAACTGTGAAAATTTTCAGAATTATATCTTGCCCTGCCAACTTAAAAAGAAATAATTACTTTTAAAAAAATCATGTTTTGCAGGGCTTTACTAAATTGGATTTGATTTGAGGAGCATAAAAAATGGATGCAGAACATCTGGAGCCGAAATGGGGTGCATGAATGGACCTTTCTAAAACATATTTTGGAATCTTGCTAGCTTTAAAACTTTGGCGTTGGCGATGTGATATGTTTTGGTGTCGCCCGCGTCCGCTTGCATAGCGATATAGCTAACGCATCAGATGGCAGACAAGTGTCGACTTGGTGACTCACACTGCTGCAGTCGTCATGGTTCGCAAATTATGTACCCGGCTATTAGCTCACTCGTCCAACAACGACTTTGGCGTTTTCCTAGTTTACTTTAAACACTAGTTCTTCCAGACTCCTCTAGTGCCACAAGTCTAAGGGCCTAGTGTTACGAGATACGAGTGTACGTCCAGCATATCTCTACGAATCTAGGTCGAGCTCTTTGGTTTGCGAGTGCTCTGTCTGACATATCTCTACGAATGTGGTCAAGCTCTTTGCTTTGCGAGTGCTCTGTCTGCCTCAGGGAATCGCAAAGTTATGTTAACAATCAGCCGCGCAACTTTATTGTTTGTGTAGGCTATGAATAAATAACTCGAGTTTTTCTCTGTTTGTGAAGCCACATTGTAATAATTGGCCGAGGGGGGTTGAAAATACCTCAAACTTGTCCGAAACAAAAACAAAATGGACGGATGGCGTTTTCACTTTGCAAAGCTACTTTCGAACAACACAAAGAACTCAACAAGAAGAATATATTCTAGTTTTAAAAACCAAGTTTCCACATTTGTAAAAGTTTCTTCAAAGATAACTTGCCCGGCAAAACCATTTTCCTGTAGCCTACAATTCCTAGAGGGGTAACATAATAATTTTTTTTATTTATTATTAAAAGTTTTATACAGCACATTAGTATATCATTAACAAAGACTAGGCCTACGTCTAAATAAATGTCAAGGAGATTATGACATTATGACATCTAAATAAATGACAAGAGAATATGACATGGCGAATGATAAACAGAGATAAAACAAATGGTTATGAACAGTAAACAAATATCAAGGATACAGGATAGAACAAACATGGTAACCTCTTGCTGATTGGTGATTGGTTCTTGGTTGTGGGTTCATAGTTACTGGTTAGGGGTTGAAGAAATACGAGTTGAAATGTACAGGACCCAAGTGACAATAGACTACTCAGGTGTGGATGTGTGAGACATTCTATCGGATATACGTAGTTTTAGTAGAGATTGTGGCGCTGCACTATGGCTGTGACGTCACGGAATGCTGTTAGAAACTCGTTTCCACATGCAGCACTTGTGCAGCACCGCCAACAAATACAACCGTATATTCACCGTGTAGCTATAGGAGTAGCCAGGAGCGCTCAATGATACGACAAGCCACGGTAGTAAATCTTTATCACATTATAGAACATACAATACAATACAATGGCTGCTATAGTATCTCTCTCTCTCTCTCTCTCACTGCCCCCTAGATCCTGCAACAGTTGGGCCTCTCTACGAGGAAAGTATATCAGGCGAAACGACTTCCTTTATCCCTCATCAATCTACTCGGTAAGCCAGCCACGTGGGAGAGTTCTGGCCCAGTCCTCTGTGTCTCCTGAAAAGAAATACCGGTTAGAACGTGATTTCTAGAACGTGAGTCCAACTTTATACATACCATCTTTTCATAGGTTCTTAAAGTAGTTGGTTCGTCAAACCACAGAGTGTTAAATGCAAATATTAAGTGCCACTGTGCGTTGGTTTTGATTTAGTCTGATTCTATAGAGAACACTTGGTTTTGATTTGTTTGTCAAAGCGAATATCTTATTGTTTTTAGTTGGAAACTGTTTGCCAAGCTCTGGTCAACTTTTTACAATGTTAAAAGACCATTTAAAAATACGCTTGATCGTCAAATCCAGCTTATTTCACATACAGTCTGGACCGCTTTTAGACCTTTAATTTTCATCCAAAAAATCTGCATTTTTGGGAGGCTATTCAGGATATCAAATAATTGTCTCCAACACAAAATTGGAAAATTACTACAAAATAACTGTTTGGTGTCATATTTACGGTCAGTTAGAAAGAAAAGTGAGCAATATTTGTAAAAGGTGCTTTAAAACCGCATATTACACATTCTTACTTAACATTTTGGTGCAAACCACAACCCAATAGGACAAACGTCAGAGCTTCCAAGTGATCCAAACTTTATCTCTACGTTCTGCGTTTCTCGAGCTCAGCCAACAGTTAGGTCTTTGAGACGATGAGTGGTGTCATGAAAGTGAAAGTAAATCATCAAACACACATCACGTCTAATCCGGGATTTGACCCCGCGTCCTCCTGGTCTCACAAGCTTCCGTATGACGAATAGTATCTTCTTCCTGAAATATCAATACCGGTTAATAGTTGGTTTTTAAAACTTGGGTCATGTCTAACACCGACCAGTCTTTTCAGTCTAGCAGGCAGGTCACTCCCTTCTCTAGACCAGGGCTAGCCCACAATCCTGATTGTAAATACACATTGGTTTCCAAACATGTTGAACAGCAAACACTTCCGTTTAGTACATGTTCTGCAGCCAGAAGCATCTGAAACTTATTCGGGGAGTTTGCAAGGTCAGCGCAGGGAATAAGAGAAAAGTAGGAAGACCAAGAGACAGGTGGAATAAAGCATGGAGGAGAGAGACGTGTCTTGGGTGGAGGTAGAACTGGGAAGATCGGAAGAAGTGAAGAGACTTGGTGAACAACAGCAGGATATGGGAGAGTTGTCAGATGAACAAGTTGTGCCAGGTCTGGTTAACCGACGGCTAAAAGACAAAACAGCCTGGGTAATGGAGCTAACGCGTTCACCACCTTGAACATTAGCTTGGAAATGGAGACGGATAAAAAACTTTCATTATATTTTAGACAACCCAAATACAAAATGCACACGTGACACACTATACACCAAGGTTTACATCGTGTTAGACAACACTTAATGTATAGGTTGCACCATCATCTAGAGTAGTAATCAACATAATTAACAATGAAGTTGTTAAATCTTCCTTGAAAACGTCTCGTCTCCAGTTCTCTCTCTCTCTCTCTCTCTCTCTCTCTCTCTCTCTCTCTCTCTCTCTCTCTCTCTCTCTCTCTCTCTCTCTCTCTCTCTCCGATCTCTTACACACTTGGCGGTTTGTAAATGATTGGTCTGTTGTTTCAAGAAATTTAGACGGCTTATTTCAGAGCTGCGCGGTTCGTTAATTCTCGGGAAACTTCGCCAACTTCCGAGCTCGGCCGTCAAGAGCCCGATACTCTTCAACCAACACAACCAATTAGTCGAGTTACAGTTACCCCGCTAATTGTTTAGCGCTCAATGTTAAGTGCGGCTGTATCGAGTTCCAGCCAACACTCTGGTGCCAACTTTATAATGGCGTTCAAGCAGCGCGAACATAAATAAAATAAATAAATAAATAAATTGTATTTAGAGTCTACCCACTCAGTTATATAACTGATTTTCAGTGGGGGACAGTAAATCAAAGCGACCAAGTCAACCCTGTAGGCCCCGACGCATTCGACGAGTGAGCGATAAACCAACCAAAAGATCGATATTTGTAATAGGAATATATAACAATCAGTGGTATGGACCAGTGCCTAACCCCGCGAATCAACGCCAGAATCAACTAGGCCGATTCAGAACAACCCTGAATTTATTATGTGCTTCGTTGCTAGAACGGCTCCAAATTCACCGTTTACAAACTCCTATGACAAGAACTGATGGACTTAAGTCCAAATCAGAAGCTAAAAAACTTTTGACTTTGGCGGGAATCGAACCCTGAACCTTCTGCATTGGAAGCAGATACGCTAACCACAAGACCAACGAGCCACACACCGGATCTTATACCGGATCATGGCGTTCAAGTAGGGCCAACATACCAGGTCATGAAACCTTAAGAGTCTTCACGAAACATTCATGTATTCTCACGCTTGTAAGCACTCACATTAATTTGTAAAACGCCCTAGAGAAAATTTGATATTAAACTTTTGCGAATTCTAAAATGCACATAACCCTGATATTTAAATACTGAACAACACAAAAAACAGAATTGCTGTATTGTCAGTTTTTTGTGAATTTTACAATTCGCATACGTTAAATATCAAATTTTCTCCAGGGCGTTGTACAAATAATTAATGTGAATACCTACGTACTCGTGTCCAGTGCTCACATACTTCTCGAATAACATACAAGAATATGAAGATAATTTCCTTTTCCCTTAATAACTTTATCCTCATTTCTCGCAGTGATCCCTCAAAATCTATACACATTTTAACTCTTGGTTAATGTTAACACTTGAACATCGTCGGCTAGAATCTAGATTGCCTGCAATCTCGTGCTATAATCTGACTGTGATTGTGAGCGTCGTTCAGTCGTAGACAATGCTATTCCAGAGCACTCGTGCCGATATTTTGAAAGTCGAAGGAAAATGCATGAAAGTTAGTTGAATGAAAGACGAACTTGAAAAAATAGGAAAAAAATAACATTATTTTGGGATGGGATAAAAGCTCTATTTAGACCATTATATGCAAATTTTTATAGTCAATAAGAAAATGAAAGTTCCAGGTGCAATACTAAATTTTAAGCAATGATTTTTCTCTTATTGTTCCAACACACCTTTGTCTCCGTACAGAGTATAATGGAAAAAAAATCTGAATTAATGTTCTATGTGCGATTTTTTTTGTCACATGGTACAAATAAGAGTTTTGAACCGGTGAACGAAAAAAGTAGTACATCAAACGTTATTTCAGAAAATTATTTTCCCTTACACTCAGTACGGAGAAAAAGGTGTCTTGAAACAATAAGAGAAAAATCATTGCTCAAAATTAAGTATTGTACCTGGAACTTTCATTTTCTTATTGAACCAAAATTTGCATATAATGGACAAAATCTCTCTTTTGTCCCATCCAGCAAAATGTTATATTTTCTTTCTTTTTTATTCACGTTCCTCTTTCATTCAACTAACTTTCATGCTTTTTCCTTCGACTTTCAAAATATCGGTACGGGTGCTCACGAAAATACGTATAAATAAATAGTAGTTATGGATTAAGAGCATCAGTTAAATACTTAACAAAAAACTATTTTGTAACACTTTGAAGCAATGATATTTTATCTGCGGATTTGTGTTCGCCAGCCGTGGGTTGTCTCGCTCTAACCCCGCCCATGTTATCAGCTCGATGGTCAATAAAACAGTCGCTGCCAGAGATAAGTGTTTGGGTGTAATCAATACGAAGCCATTAAATCCAGAGTGTTAAATGTAGAGTATCCATTTCAAAGTTGTGAGGGTTGGTAATACCTTGAAACCACATTAGCTGCAACAGGTCGCGAGGGAGTGGATGTTAGCTTAAGCACGGGCAGACACGCACATACACACGCACAGACACGACGCACAGACTACACGACAGACACGCACATACACCGCACGCACACACCCACTACAGCAATAACTGACCGACTCCACCATAAGTACCTTTACCTGGACTGCACCCCACCCATAAGTCCTAACTGACCGGCACTCCACCATAAGTAACTTATCTGGACTGGCACCTCCACCAATAAAGGTACTTAATCCTGGACCGTCACCTCCACCAAGACTGTACGTAAATCCTGGACCGGCTCCTCCACAATATAGTACCTTAATCCTGGACCGGCACCTTACCAATATAGTACCTTAATCCTGGACCGGCACCTCCACCAAGACTGTACTTAATCCTGGACTGGCACCTCCACCAATAAAGTACCGTAATCATGGACCGGCACCTCCACCAAAACTGTACATAAATCCTGGACCGGCTAAATCCTGGACCGGCATTAAGGCGCTCAAAATCGTACTTTTGTACATCAATTTCACAAAACTTCATAGTCCTTGATTTGTCACGACCTTCACTAGGATGTTAGACTGGTCACGACTGGTCTAGATCTCACAGAGTCCCGCTATACCCATCGGATTAATTAATAACGCGTTCTGTACTACCATCTCCTTTGTTTGTCGATATTCCTAAGCGAACCGTAGACAATGTATAAAAAATTTGTAGGGTCCCGCTGTAGGGTCACACATCAGATTTAACGGTGAGCCCCTTCGTGCTATTGCGAAGACAATTGTGAAGGATCCGATGGACTAGTTAGAAGGTCTCAACTCTGCATTTTGCTTAACGACTAGAAACCTCGGAAAAACCTTCAGCAGAATGCCTGGTCGACGTGATCGACCGGGACCCCAACGAAACAGAGCTCGAGCAGCTTAGCGCTCAGAAACTGTTGTTGTAGGGTATACAGCAATGTCGGTAACCTAGCAACCAGAAATATTACAGCAGACAGATCGCATGGGAGTAATCAAGCAGGCCGTTTGTTCAAACTTTCAGAACGCTTGTATTGTTTAGTTTCGTTTAATTTGAATAGATATAACTGAGCACTAAGGGGAAATATTAATTAAACAGCAGAGATGTTATTGATTCGAGGTGAGAACTGACAAGTAGTGACATGTTTTAGATAACATAGATAAAGCTGGAGACGTCTAGCTTTCTAGGCTCAAGTGATTGATTGATTGGTGGATTGATAACGAAATGTTTCTCTGTGAGGGGGAAGCACGTGAATGTCAGTGTTAGTGGTGGAGATGCGAGGAAGTTGTTGTGTGCTATAGAAACTTTCTCAGTCAATTTACCGCCTAGTTCTTATTTTTGATAAAAAGTTTCATATAAATTCGTTTTAAATTGACCTTTATGATAAAGTTTTAAAATAAGCGTGCTACTTAACTCTAGATACACGATTTGAAAGTGTGCACAAAAAATAGATGCGACGAACTGTATTGTTAGGTAATTGTTTAAAATAGAAAGGCTATTTTCTCGCACGAAAGGAAAATTAATAAATAATACATTGTATTTAGAGTCTACCCACTCAGTTATTCAACTGATTTTCAGTAGGACAGTTCTACTCATAGTTCTAAAAAGGAAAAACAAGTATAACTTTAATATACTTTAATAAAGGCATCACCTTCTTTCATCATCGTACAGACAGTTCCCCACTTTTTATATTTGGTTCATTAATTAATTGCATTTAAATATCCTTTTGGAATTTGTTACCAAAATTATTGTGTTTTTAATACATTGTTGATGCAATATTACTATTTCAAAATATTTACTTAACTATAATTATGTATTTAGATAAATTTATTTGTCCTCTTTTGTAAATAAATTTTTGAACTGAATAGGATACACGTTAAATAAATTAATAAAATAAATCGAACCGAAGATCTACACTCTCCAGTCTCCAACCGACAGTGTTAGCTCGAGCGCTAACTCTGTTTTGGGAGGTCCCGGGTTCGAATCTCGTCAAGACCGCCAATCCTGACTGAAGGTTTTTCCAGTGCAAGGGATTGAGTCCTCTTAAATAGCCCTCGGACATCCCTTTACAATTGTCCTATCCGCAATATACTTATTAAGTCACCTGAAGAGGGTCACACCGGTTAAATCTGATGTGTATAGGCCTACCCTACAGCGGGCATCCTACAAAAATGTATTTATTTATTTACACTCTACAGCCTCACGTTACTTGTGCCGTGTGTATCTCGCTTTATTTGTGTCGTGAAAGTCATGATGTTTGATCTTGTTTCCCAAGGATTCTCAGTACTCACTTCCCGGTGAGTTTGTTTGATATTGTTTGCGAGTGAGAGAGAGAGAGACTGAGAGAGAGAGAGAGAGAGGGGTAATATCATGTCGCGTGTTGTTGACTGCCGGGGCCCCCAAGACCCCCCCCCCCCTCCCTCCTGGGGGAACAAGCCAGCAGCCTGTTGATTCAGTAGTCACAACAAACATACCCCAGCAAACATAAGCCAACACTGAGATTGATTTCTTGAAATATAACATATTTTTTGTAGGATGCCCGCGCTGTATAGGGTACACAATACACATCAAATCTATAGGGTACACTTCAGATCTATAGGGTACACATCAGATCTATAGGGTACGCATCAGATCTATAGGGTACACATCAGATCTATAGGGTACACATCAGATCTATAGGGTACACATCAGATCTATAGGGTACACATCAGATCTATAGGGTACACATCAGATCTATAGGGTACACATCAGATCTATAGGGTACACATCAGATCTATAGGGTGCACATCAGATCTATAGGGTACACATCAGATCTATAGGGTACACATCAGATCTACTCGGTAAAACCCTCTTTAGGCGACCAACTAGGTTATTCGGGAAAGGTAACTGGGAAATGAATGTGAATGAATGAGGGTTGTTTGAAATGAAAGAACTCAATCCCTTGCATTGGCATTAACTTATTAAAATTCACTAAAATTTGTTTATTTTAAGCTAAAAATTAACATTCCGTATTTTTTTTTAGGAAAATTTTACTATTTTTTATATTTTTTATTGTAATTGGATGAGCGTAGCGAGCGAAGCGAGCGAAGCGAAGATTCCATTTCACTACACTGGAGAAAAAAATCCGGAATGTTTTTTTTTTTTTTTTTTGTATTTTTGTCTGTCTGTTAACACGATTCCGGCTAAACCGATACTCCGATTGCGATGAAATTTTATGGAGGCCTTCGAAATCTCTGAAGTAAGAACTGCCACGTTTTTGAGCGCAATCAAAAAATTATTTCTCATGAAAATCGCAATTTTACGATTTTTTTCGATTTTTTAAAAATTTCTTCGACTTATAACACCTACATGCTTTATCCGATTATAATGATTTTTTCACAGAATCTTAATTTTATGGATTAATATATTCGTGTAAAATTTGTGCGCAATCGAATAATTATTTCTTATGAAAATTTCAATATTACGATTTTTTCCTTTTTAAAATTACGATTAATTAAAAAAATTAAATTAAAGTTATTTTTAATTTAATTTAATTTAATTCAATTCAAAAACAATCAACTTAGTTATGATTTTTTCACAGAACAACAGAAAATCCGCATAACACATGGCAGCTCAATGCACCAATTACGCTCATCCAACAACGCGGCGGGACTTAAGCGTTTTCCTAGTATTTAAGGAATTATGTGAAATTTTGGATTTTAAATAAAAGTTATGTTTTATGTTTAAATGGCAATTATAAGTGCATTTCTAAAACTAGATTTTTGCCCGATTTTTTGTGCGTATTTTGGTTTTTCTGTATCTCAAATACCAGCAATACTAGAATTTTAGTAAATTTCTGGGAAAAAACCCAAAAAAAACTTTTTTGACCGTTTTTGCAGATTTCTATTTTAAATCTTCTCGATAAAAGGTACTATTCGTCCTATCAAAATGAGATAAAAACATGTGATTTTTTTTTTTTACAAATATACAAAATTGAAATTCACATTTAAAATATTAAATTGTTATATCCATGACAATAGAAGCGTTGTCTGAATAATAAGTTAACGACTGAGGGAAACCCCGAAAAACCTTTAGTCAGGATTCCCGGTCTCGACGGGATTCGAATCCGGGACCTCCCGAATGAGAGTCGCGCGCTTAACGCTCGAGCCAACACTGTCTGTGAAACATAACAAAAATATCTTCTTCACTTCTCAGATAGATGTAGGACAAACATAACGTGTCAGACTCTGATCTGAGAGGTTTCGGGTTCGATACCCACCACAACAACCCTGACTGAGGTTTTCTTCAGTCGTTAATGCGAAGGGGGGTTGGAGTCATCATTAACATTCCCTTTAAACTTTGAAACTACCCTCACTCCAAATACCTAGTTAGACGCCTGAAGAGGGGCATGTAGACAGATTTTCAACCAGAAATGTAATTTTTTTAAATCATTTTGTAGTCAATTACAAAAATTAAAAGAAGGGCAACTCAAGATCGCTCTTAGGGTACGCATGACGATGGCGTCGGCGTCTACAGGGTAGATTCGGTCCCCCTTTAAACTTTAAGTCCTCCGCTGAAAACCACTTCTGTAACTAGATTAGTAGACTCTAAAGCAGCCCCCACACACTCAAACATTTCGTAAAAGTTGCTTGACAACATCGTGTTTGACAGCAAGTTTGAACGTGTGGGGGGGGGCGTGTCAACGTGTTGTCAAGCAAATCGCAGTTTTCAAACAGACTTGATATTTTGACCGCGCTTGACAGCATGTTTGAATGTGTGGGGAGCTACTCAAACATTTCGTACGAAAAGAGATCATTAGTCACGTCTTCAGGGAGAAGGTTTGTGCCACCAACAATAGCAACGCAACTTTATGCTTGGATAATGAAGGAGCCATTCTTTTTTACGTACTTCCGAACGCAAGGAATGGCCTCTAATGAGGGTGTCCTAGGGGTTGGCCTTGCTGAGTCCACGCACTTCGGTTTCATATGTGGGGACTAGCATGCTTGTCAAACGGCTGTTGTCAAGCAACTTGTACGAAATGTTTGAGTGTCTGGGGCCGGCTAAGTTAAGTGTTATTTTTAAAGTATAAGTCCGGGTAGAAAGTACGGGGGAAGGTCTGGCTTGTCGTTGTAAAACGTCCCATCCAAACCGAGGCCCCAGGGTTCAAACCGAGTCCTGGGCTAATTGGAGACAGCCAAGCGCGAAGCTGGGGTAACGCAATCTAACCTCAGAGTAATTCAATTGATAACAACCTGTTAGTCTGTGCCCTCGTGTTGCTGGGCAACCAGAACTTTAAAGGGGCTATTTCCTAAAAAAATATATTTTACCACAAAATCTATAGCATAATACTGCACGTAAAGGACCGTTGAAAAAATTATATCTTGTAACTGTGATTTAACACGAGAATTATTTAATTTTTTCTATCCAAAAATTTGCGAAAATAGGTGTTTTGGGAAATTTCTTAAATCTGTTTTAACCTGCGTCTTTTTGTTCTACATGTGGGCTAGGGCATCATACCAATATAAAATGGCCCTTTATAACATCGTGTCTAGAAACTGTGCACAATTATACTCTCAAACACGCATAAATATGTATTTCAAAATAACAACCTTTCTTGGTAATCAGCATATTTTGACGGAACCACTGGCCCAAATTACAAAACGAAATATATAGAATTTACAGATAAGGCTGTAGAGTACGTCAATAATGGCCAATATTTTATTGGATCAAAATCCTCCAAGGTCACGGGGCATACAGATCGTCCCCATTTCATTTCTTATCAAATTTTTTGCCGATAGGACCTAGCTAAAAAATACCAAATTTGGCAATTTTTTTCGGGTCATGGAGGACCTTATAATTTTTTTGTTAATTGATAAATTCATTACTAGTTAGCCTGAACGAAATATATTTTTTAGTTTAGCGGGTGAATACCCCTTTAAGAGACTAAACCAGGGCGTCTTAACTAGAGGACAGGCGGAGAATAGTCTATATATCCCCCCCCCCCCCCCCCCCCCTCGAGCCACGGCGAATGAGCCTTGCACTGTCCGCGGGTGGAGTCGTGTCCAGCTTGATTGATCGGTGTTTCGGTCTCTAGTTGGCATTGTTCGCTCGTCGATGGTGTCGGCGCCTACAGGGTTGGCTTGGCCGGCTTTAAATTTAATGTCCTTCACTGAAAATCAGTTCTGTGACTGAGTGGGTAGACTCTACCTAAATACTTATTTATTAATTAATTAATTAATTTATTTATTTAAAGTTTAAACCCACTGGTGGACAATGGACCTGGGCTTAGTATCGACCATATTGCTTTCTGTCGCTCATTACATTTTACGTACATTTCAATTTTTTAAGTGGTTACGTAGAAAAAAAATAAGGAATTAGTTATCATGACGGAGATTGAAAACTAAACAAAGTATATGTTCTTTACTGCATGGTAATAAACTAGGAAAACGCTTAAGTCCCGCCGCGTTGTTGGATGAGCGTAATTGGTGAATTGAGCTGCCATGTGTTTTGTGGATTTTCTGTTGTTCTGTGAAAAAATCAGAACTTTGTTGAAATTTTTTTTTAATTAAATCAAATTAAATAAAAAATTAACTTATTTTTTTTAATTAATCATAATTTTAAAAAAGGAAAAAATCGTAATATTTAAATTTTCATGAGAAATAATTATTTGATTACGCTCAAATTTCACACGAATATATCAATTCATAAAATTAAGGTTCTGTGAAAAAATCATTACAATCGGATAAAGCACGTAGGAGTTATAAGTCGAAGAAATTTTTTAAAAATCGAAAAAAATCGTAAAATTGCGATTTTCATGAGAAATAATTTTTCGATTGCGCTCAAAAACGTGGCAGTTCTTACTTCAGAGATTTCGAAGGCCTCCATAAAATTTCATCGCAATCGGAGTATCGGTTTAGCCGGAATCGTGTTAACAGACAGACAAAAATACAGAAAGAAAGAAAGAAAGAAAGAAAAAAAAAAAAAAAAAAAAACATTCCGGATTTTTTTCTCCAGTGTAGTGAAATGGAATCTTCGCTTCGCTCGCTACGCTCGCTACGCTCATCCAAAAACAAACAAGGTTGCTGCACACGAAACTCTTTTATGGATGGGCGAAGCGAAGATTTCAATTTCACTTACCCTGAGAAAATACCTCGTTTTCTTTTCTTTTTCCTGTTTGTACGTTCTCTACCGGGCAAACGGCATATGCGATCTTGATGAAAATTGAAGGGGACCTTCGAAATCTCTGAACTTAGATCTGCTAAGTTATGATGCACAATCGAAGAAATATTTCTCATGAAAATCGTACTTTTACGATTTTTCGATTTTTAGGTGGGATATTTGCTTGATGATTGGGCCGCGACTGGGCAAACGGCTACTCCGATGTTGATGATACTTTATGGGAACATTTGAAATCACGCCCCTTACGTCCCTCCCCTTGTAAAGAAGTATACATGGTGGTAACTCACATTTATAGAAATTGTTTTATCTTGGAGGCGCGAATAATCTTAGCTGTTAAACCGCCCTAAAACTACTAATACTAATACTTACTTAATATGATATGATTTTAGACAAAGAAACATTCTCATAGAAATCGTACTTTTAGCAACTTTAATCAACCATAAAAGCTTATCCATCAACGCGACTAAAACAAGCGTCAGCGAAGCGGCCTATTACGGTACTTGTATCGACGGCTTCTAGGAGATCTCCTTGGAGATCTAAGTTGGCATCGTTCACGTATGACAAGTGTCCCAGCCACAGCACAGCGGGTAAAATAAAATACATTTTTGTAGGATGCCCGCTGTAGGGTAAACACATCAGATTTAACCGGTGTGACCCTCTTCAGGTGACTATAGGTGTATTGCGGATAGGACAATTGTGAAGGGATGTCCGAGGGCTGTTTAAGAGGAATCAATCCCTTGCATTCGCATTAACGACTGAGGATAGGAAAAAACCTTCAGTCAGGATTGTTGGTCTCGACGGGATTTGAACCCGGGACCTCCCGAATCAGAGTCGCGCGCAACACTGTCGGTGCACAGCAGGTAGTATCCACCACACTTGTTGAACACTAGTGTGACCTGGTTAGGTTAGTTATAGATAGTTCTGTTGTCGCCCGCGAAGCTGTTGAATCGATATCGTCCTTTGAGCGGTGGCAGATTTAGTTGCGCTCGGCTGGTCCCCGAGTAGGAGGCGCTGGGTGGAAACTGTGAGGGTGGGGGGGGTGGGGGAGTCTCTACCCCCACCCACCCCCTGTAGCACCTCGGGCTCTCATTCCATCGTCATACATCGCCGTCTACCGCTCCGGCTCCTACAGGGACAGCTTGGGTTGGCAACCAAATGTGTCACTTCTTTCTGTCCTCCCACCTTGTGCTAGGCTATGCTATGCTCCTTTACTTCTGATATCTTGTTCATACAAGCGGACGTTAAATGCAAATGGTGATAAGTCAAATCGACCATATGCCTACCTAGTAGTTTATAGAGATAAGCAAATTACGCAACTGTTTCCAATAAAACTATAACCGTCACATGTATTGTAAATCTTGCATAGAACAGCATTATGTCTCATAGGATTTTATACAAACTGTAAGAAGGTAATAAAAGCTTGTTCTTAATTTTTAAAAAAAATGTAAATTAAACGAACTTAAATCCTACTTTTCTTAAAATATATAATGTTAGTTAAGTATGTAGAATTAATTATAGCTCCTAGTTATAACGGCACACATAAACATATGGTGCACACTCACAAGTCTTCTGACTCATGTATGCACCAAAATGTAAAAACTAAATTATCATGCAATACGTTTAAACCCTATTTTATATACCATACATTAATATATCGTGATATGTACAACGCATTGTAATTAACATTAATATGTTTAATTCCAATAAATACTAAATACTGAATGCTCTCCTTCACTCTTCCTTAGCCTCCCCCGTCTTCTTCTTCCTTCTTCCATACATTCTCCTGGGCATCCTCTCTTCCGTCATTCGTTTCATACGTCCAAACCATCTCAACCCATGTCCTCCCCACTCAGTCATGATTTCATTTAATATTTATTAAAATCAAACATGACTCAGGTTTGCCGATTGGTTTCACTATTTGGTCAGAACGACCCCCCCGAAACCCAATCCAACCTTTCCGATAAAAAAAAAATGAGTGGAATGAAAGTTGACCTCCTAACTCTTCAGTCATCTCACAAAAATATGTACGAACAAAGAAGACCAATAATTTAATAATGTTTGGAAAAAATGCACAAGGAATTTAACGTTCTCACCCTCACCGTATGACCCGGCACCTCCACCAAACCAGCGAACTTAAATTTGACAAAAGAAATCCATTTTTTCCTGGAAATTCGCAGCAAAAAAAAGCAGTCGTGGGCACGTTCCCCCCAAAAAAGAACTTTGAAAAGTTAAGTTAAATCTGCCTACAAAGGAACTGAGACGTTCCTCGTTCCTCAACAGGAACTTAGTTCATTTCACGTTCCTTTTACCATCACTGATTTAAATATTAAGAAATGTGATAAGAGTTAATCATTAATTGGATGAGCGTAGCGAGCGAAGCGAAGATTCCATTTCACTACACTGGAGAAAAAAATCCGGAATGTTTTTTTTTCTTTCTTTCTTTCTTTCTTTCTTTTTTTTTGTATTTTTGTCTGTCTGTTAACACGATTCCGGCTAAACCGATACTCCGATTGCGATGAAATTTTATGGATGCCTTCGAAATCTCTGAACTAAGAACTGCCACCTTTTTGAGCGCAATCGAAAAATTATTTCTCATGAAAATCGCAATTTTACGATTTTTTTCGATTTTTAAAAATTTCTTCGACTTATAACTCCTACATGCTTTATGCGATTTTAATGATTTTTTCACAGAACCTTAATTTTAAGAATTAATATATTCGTGTAAAATTTGTGCGCAATCGAATAATTATTTCTTATGAAAATTTCAATATTTCGATTTTTTCCTTTTCTTAAATTACAATTAATTTAAAAAAAATTAAGTTAATTTTTTATTAAATTTGATTTAATTTAAAAAAAAATTCAACAAAGTTCTGATTTTTTCACAGAACAACAGAAAATCCGCATAACACATGGCAGCTCAATGCACCAATTACGCTCATCCAACAACGCGGCGGGACTTAAGCGTTTTCCTAGTACTTTTATCTATTGTTAGTCTTATTTATTGGTTAAGACGCCTGCCTGGAATGCGGGAGACCCGTGGTTCGAATCCCGCTTGGGGCGGACTTTTTTTAATTTCTGAATTGTAGTAAATAACATCAATTACACCTACGGGAGTGTTTCCCGACTAACCAAATCGAGAAACTATTAAAGTGAGTCCCAGGCCATCTGACGAAGGTGGCGAAAACACAAGATATCACAAGATATTTTCCATACTACAGTTTACGATATCAGGTACTGGAATTTGATGGGATTACGACGGCGAAAGGTATAAAGGAACCTAACTTCGTTCCAAGTTCCCATGAAATAGTAACTTTGACGTTACAAGTTCCTGATCTAAGAAAAAGAACACATTCCCACAAAAGTTCCTGAAAAAGAAACGTTACTCCCCAAGACTGGCAATAAGGGGTATAAATTCACGTTTAAAATAAAAGATTGCCCCGGGTACGGAGCGGTCTTCGCTCCGCTCTGCTACGACGGAGCGAGCGCTAGGCAGCGAGAGAACGCACCCGGTACTCGGAGCGAATCGAATGAGAGCATCCATTAAACATTCAGGTTGAATCCGGTTATGTGTGAAAGTAAAGCGACTTAGCGTCGGCCCTGCTCTCCGTCACTGAGGCTACACACTCTACTCTACTCTACCAGGCTTAGAACTCCGCGTGGAGGAGAGAGACTTCACGTGCGAGCGCAGGGAACTAACACGGTGGACGGTGCTCTAGTAACTAAAGCAATGATTATTAACATCTTTAGTTGGCTAGATCCCCAGTCTCAAATACGTCCGCACAGGCGCGAGAGTACCAAATTGAAGCGTCAATCTGACCTATTCAAGATGGCGATTTGACATTTCAATTTATGCTTTACATTATGTTTTAAGTGTGATTAAGTATATTTTTACTGGATTGTTTTGATATGGTTTTAGCTTGTGCAGCATGGGAATGCACAAACAGAAACAATAAGAAAATATTGTATAAGGGAATATAGTAATCATTTGGTGTTAATGGCTAATATGCTCATCTGTCAACCTGGCAGCCATCTTCAAAATATTTGGGCTACAAATCACTCCCATCTACTCTACTTTAACATGCAAACTGATCTTTTCAAATGGCTTCAAATTGTCATGGGGATCTAGCCTACTATAGATGTTAAATATCATTGAACTAAAGCGAATCAATTGAACAAGTAGAGGAGTGAACCAATGACATAATATAAGCTAAGCGCTAGACACACAGTAAGGCCGTGGGAGCATGACAATTTAAGCTACCTTGAATAGGGAAAAACCCACCGCCGTCTAAATGTATCGTACCCTTAAATTTAACAGCCTTTGTGTTAACAGGCGGTGTAAAATCAAAACCGCAAGATGGCAATTTCTCGATATTATTGAAGAAAACAGTCTTTCTTCCGCAAATCTCTCAGTTACTCCGATTTCCGAACAAAGTAATTCAGTTGGTGGACTATCATACTATTGTCTATCTGCATTAGGCTTTAAGTAATCAAAACTATAGCTATTTGTGCGGGATGTGCGTCTGAACAAGGTCGTGCAGGTCTAGGGTTGCCTAGAGAGGCCTAGGGCTTGTCAAACGTGTAATGTTAGCATTAATTATTGAATGTAGTCCTATAGCCTAATGGAACTAAAGGTTTACACTGTTGTATTATAAATAATTTTCTTTATCTGGGCCTAGGCCCGGGACGGTTTCTGGTTTGTTTTATGAAAGTAATGACAATTTTTCTCGTTTCACACATAGAAGCAAAATTTAAAATGTCCGCCATTTGTTTACGTATTTGTTTATCCCCGCGACGTTCAAATAGTCCACTGCATCTTAGTTCATTCAACTAGATGAAGTATCTATGTTGCAGTGAAGTGATTTTTCCCTACTCAAGAGGCTTCAAATTGTTACGCTAGGGCTCGGTTGGAAGGATAGGAGACTGAGCGTCTAGCGCTTTGCTACGCAAAGCTTATGTACGTCATTGGAGTGAACCACTTGCTGCTACAGGTTCACCACTAAACAACATGTGTTTGTTTAACGACCACTCTTATACCATTCGGTTATAAAATCTAAAACCTCCCAGTGTGCAATTGATTTATTTTTATTTTTATTTTTTTTAATTTATGTCTATCCTATTCAGTTAAAAACTGATTTAAAAAGGAGGACAACACAGATGCAGACACAACAATTAACTTCAGTTAAGTAAATATTTGGTTGGTAACAAATTCAAAAAGGATATTAAATGCAATTAATTAATTTATGAACCACATATAAAAAAGGGGGAAGAAAAAAGAAAAAAAAAGAAAAAATCATCAAAAAAGAAAAACGAAAGAATAAAATGCATGGCCCTCTCGGGTGTTTAGTTAGGTATTAATTAGTCCAGTCAAATTTTTAGGGAAATAACTACCAATAAGCTGAATATTTTCAGCGACCTTCCTAACACCTTCTCACTCAAGATACTTAAACTCCATGACTGGAGCTTCGGCCGCTATATTGGAAAATGGCGACCAAAACATGTGTGTTATCGAAAATCTCCAAAATTGTTGGAGATAGACAAAATGTCGCAGTGGCAAAAGTATTCCCCTTATAATTTCCTACAAAAATAGTGTCCACCATATTTGTTTCGATAGAGACAACGGTTACATCACAAAATCATGGTTTATATGTTGCTTATTGGTGCACCAGCTGATTTCCTCATTTTCACGCCCAGCATCAAACTATGCCCGGTAAATCCATGAGCAATCGATTTTAACACAAAATAACTTTTGTACGGTGTTCATTAAAGCTTCCATAAGTATTGAAAAATCAGGTCTGTAAAATTGGATTTTACAATTACCCGGAATTTCGGGTTTTCCATTGTTGGTATTTTCTCAAAAATGCCATATTTGACAAATCGCATTGGAGGAAAAATTATTTCTATGCACATTGAAATGATGAGAGATCATCCGCCAGGTAATTGTTTTGTGATGAATTGTTGTGATGATTGTTGTGAAGAATTGTTGTGAATAAGAGAATAATAATAAAAGGAAAAGAAAAGTATGGATCTGTTATCGCATAACAAAAACCTTAAGATTTGTTCATGACGCTGCTGGTTTCAGCCACATCCCGAATAAGTATCTATGGACCCTGGTATCGAGTTGTTATATCTAGAGGCAGTGGATATTGTATGGATATTGTTCTGTATCATTCAAATCTGAACATGCTTCCACATTTAGTTTGCGAGTTCCCCGTCAGATATCCAGCACTGGAAGCGCCGCGAGTCAGATAGGATCATTTGTTCGAGCGACGAAACAAGATTCTATCTGAAATGTACTTTGCTTGATTGAAAGGGACGAGGTTCGTGATCACGGATGCTTTCCTAGCACAGTACTGCCATAAGTCTCATAGCGTTCAGTCAATGTCTAGGTGGGTCGGAAACCTTCTCTTCTGCACCTGGCTTGTTATTTATAATAATCCAGCGATTTAGCCGCGGTCGTTTAACCAGTTCTCACTCGAACACTGAAGTTAAGCAACATCGGGCGTGGTCAGGGGTTGAGTGGGTCGCCGCTCTGCCCTGAAACACACGTATATCGCTGGCTAGAGCAGACTAGGGTTCGTAAGCTTGTGTGACAGCTTCGTTCTCCTCGATGTCTGCTCGGCAGTCCGGGTTAGTGGAGGAACCTATATGACTGTCAAAGTTACATCGTCCTTTCGGATGGGACGTAAAGCCGTTGGTCCCCTTGGTACTTTTCGAAAGGAGTAAGCTACGTGCCGGTACCGGGTTTCCCCTCCTCCGTTCTCTATTAAATTTGCACTAGTGGATTACATTATCCATTGCAAATAGGTAGAGACTAAATAAATATATTCAAGTGGTAAGTCGGGGTTCGATTCCAGTTCCTGAAAGAAGTATTTAAACCACTAGCATGGACTTAAATCCATCTATACTTAAAGGAGAAGTCCTAGCAACGAAGCACATAATAAATTGTAAAAATTCGTGTCAACTAGCCTGGTTGAGTCTGACGTCATCCGCGGATAAATCGTGCCCAACAACTTGTCTGCTGTATCATATTTTAAATACTGATCCATGATTGACATTATGTACTCGTCAATAGTGTGTATACGGACATATGTCTGCTTTACATTAAAGCCTCCAACTGACTCTGAGACTGACTGACTGAGTGGGTAGATTCTTAATAAGTTTTTTATATTTGGATGAGCGAAGCGAAGACTTCAATTAAACTGACCCCCCAAAAAATTTAGCTCGGTTGTTTTTTTGTTTGTTTTTTTTTTTTTTGTTTGTATTTCTGTCTGTTTGTTCGCTCTCTACCGGGCAAACGGCATATGCGATCTTGATGAAAATTTGACACGACCTTCGTTTTCTCTGAACTTAGACTTGCCACGTTTTTGGGTACAATCGAAGAAATATTTCTCATGAATATGGTACTTTTACGATTTTTTTCAATTTTTAGTGCGATATTTTCGTGCCATTTGGGCCAATTCTGACCAAACGGGTGGGGCTACAACGTTCATATTATACATGGACATTAAGGTTATGGTGATGTAGTACCTTTTGAAAGAAAAAGTTGAAAAAGTTAGCCAGAATCCATAGAAATATAGCTTTTAATGTAAGATTTTAACGTTAAATAATAACAAATTAACAAGAAACAATAGAAACTTGACAACAATCACCTACATTGCGTCGGCAGAAAAACAAAGCACTTGCAAAAGTAAAGATATCCCACGCAAACTAAAAACTTAAAAAAAGCTCATCCATCAACGCGGCGGGACTTTAGCGTTTTCCTAGTAGATAGAAAAATAATAATGTACATAAAATTTGTGAGGGTAAAGGAACTGTCTAACCAAGCATTAATTCACTTCTACAAAGTGGAGGAGTAACAGAGAAACTTGTAGCCAAGTTGAGAGTTGAGACGATCCCGTCTTTAAGTCCTATCTGTATTCTAATTGCAGAATTTGATTATGTCACTATTATTTTTAGTACTTTGTTGTTTTTACCTTTATTTTTATTTTGTTATCAACGGTTTATACAGAGTCGGCAGTCACCTTGTGTTTTAATTTAACACAGAGATCTTTCCTGCCAACCGTCACATTTAAATTATATTAAGGTAAAATAAATAACAAAGAACAGGCCACCTTACGAGGGGGAGGAATTCGGCCAAGTTTTTAGAATGCTGTTCTACATCGCATAATAAAACGAAATATTTCGAAATTAACTTTAAAAGACTCGTTTGGGAAATGTTATTAATAAACCTCCAAGAAGAATTCTGCGCTCGGCTCGGGCGTCCGTTGCGTTCTCTAGAGAAGGGTGGGGGTAACTTGTAGCAAAGCTCACGGCGAATGTTTGGCCGGTTGAAATTAAACATTTCAAGATGATGGACGTGCCGGTGCAGTTGACGAATCCATTATGCCTATAGTTTATTTATCCTTGAGATACAAAGTGACCATCGACGGACACGTCGGGTATGGGTACGAGGCAGCTGCTAAGGGTTGTCGCGTGAAGTCGAAAAATAGACCATCCTAGAAGCTGAAGGTTTTCTACCTGCTGTATTCTCTTTCTGTTCTATTGTTCTATTTATTTATTGATATATTTTGTTTAATTGCAAATATCTAATAACGTTGTTAAAATATTAAGCGTGCGTCTTGAATGTCATTTTTTTAACGAAATTCTACGATAAAAACTGACTAAGTTACGGATAATGCTTCTTTTGTTAATATTATTTAGTTATATAATAATATTTTTATATTTCAGTCAGTTTTGATCGTAGACACTAGGGAAAAAAAACTCATTTCATAACTCAAGCTACACATTTGAACCACGTTGTTAAATACATGCAATAATAAAAAAAAAATTTCGCTGAATAAATTATTTTTATCACAATAGATTTGAAATGTGCGGAGGCAGGTAGAAAAAAAAACATGTTCGCTCCCAAATTCGGTCACGCCAAAAAAGGTGGAAAGGGAAAAATGCAAACAATAGACGGGACAACCGATCCCGGTCTCGTCCGCGGATGGTCACTTTGTATCTCAAGGATATATACACTTTAGAGGTGCGTAAAACAAAGTTTTAAATAAGAATATTTAACATTTTTAAGCATATAAGCATAGGCGTGCGCAGGGGGGGCAGGGGGCCTTGCCCCCGCCCCGCTAAACTCAGCGTTCTTGAAAATTCACTAAAAATAATTGATTAAAAATTAAAAATTAAGAAATATAAACTTAGTTTTCTGAAACCTTTACCTACATTTTTCTCTCATCATCTCACTTTTTAATAAGTTTTACAACAAAAATGCCTTGAACTCCCCCAAAAGATAACCCCAAAAAATTTCGACTCCGGATACAGGGGAACCCCTGTTAAAAAAAACGAACCTGACCTCCGATTGAGACGTGTCTGCCTTCCACAAGGAGGATACGAAATGTGTTTGGTTACCCGGGGGGAAATGTGGGGGTGTATATCCCCCACAGAAAGTTTGAAACTGAGTTGAAACCTGGCACCTCCACCAACAGCATGTTTGTATTCTTCTTTGATTGATTGGATATTAAATAAATAAATAAATAAATTTTATTTAGAGTCTGCCCACTCAGTTATATAACTGATTTTCAGTGGGGGACTTTAAATCAAAGCGACCAAGCCAACCCTGCAGGCCCCGACGCAATCGACGAGTGAGCGATAACCAACCAAAGATCGATATTTGTAATAGGAAATATAGCAATCAGTGGTATGGACAGTGCGAACACCCTTGAATCAACGCCAGAATCAACAAGGCCGATTCAGAACAACTCTGAAATTTATTATGTGCTTCGTTGCTAGGACGGCTCCAAAGTCACCGTCTACAAACTCCTAAGACAAGAACTGATGGACTTAAGTCCAAATCAGAAGTTAAAAAACTTCTGACTTTCGCGGGAATCGAACCCTGGACCTTCTGCATTGGAAGCAGATACGCTAACCACAAGACCAACGAGCCACACACGTCTCATATTTATGCAACTTGGCTAATCGAGACGAAGGGAGGGACGTAAGGGATGACGCGGGGGGACAAGGGGTGGACAGGCCTGTGCTGGTCAGAACCAGCCACAAGCATATGGGGAGGGCAGGGGATCCCCCACGTCGTGGTCGTCTCCGTCTGTGTCATCATCCGTCCGTGTTGTCATTGTCGTCGCCGTCGGGGAGGTATAGTCAAAGAGAAGGGGAAAGTTCCCCGACGACGACCCAGAGCTTCTTCTTTGACGATCTGTTGATCTAGTAGCTTCGCTCCCTGCTTTAAGCACTCCCGAACCAGTGCTTTGTTCAATCCAAGCAAATGTACGAAGGCACCCCCCCCCCCCCATTCAAGATCGTGCTAAGTGCTCTGTTGAGTTTAGAAGGCATAATATGTATTATGCATTGTGAGGGCTGTGGCCTCACATCAGTTTTTTGTTATTAGATGTTTTTTAGTAGTCACTAGCACGATGAAGTTGAAATGAATGTGAAATGAGTGTACTATGTTTGAAAGTAAAGTAATTCAAATAAATAAATAAATATACAGTCCACATTTAAAAAAGCCTACCAGTTTAATCATTGGTCCTCCGGCCGGATTTATCACGAGTTTGCTTTGCTTCGACAGTGTCGCAACCAGCAGAAACAGGTCAGACAAACTATTTATTACTTTAGCCTTTCAACATGGACACAAAACAAATCAAGCTTGGGTCAAGCAAAGGGGAATTTAAAAAAGCCTACCAGTTTTATTCATTGGTCATCCGGCCCGGAGGACCAATGATTAAAAACTGATAGGCTTATTTAAATGTGGACTGTATATTTCTTTATTTATTTGAATTACTTTACTTTCAAACATAGTACACTCATTTCACATTCATTTCAACACGTTCGTTGCTAGTGACTACTAAAAACATCTAATAACAAAAACATGATGTGAGGCCACAGCCCTCACAATGCATAATAATATTATGCCTTCTAAACTCAAACATGCTCTTAGCACGTTTTTGCTTATATTCCTGCTAAATGAATTTTAGATACCTTCTTAACAACTCTTTAAAATTTAGAAAAATACTTATTAGATAACAGCAATGTCTACCGTTGTTGCAAACGGCAGCCTGCGGTAGTCATGGGAGATATGATTCATTAATTAAGTACATTTAATTTCCAATTCAAATATTTACTTAACTGAAGTCAATTGTTGTGTCTGCATCTATGTAATGATTTATTTAGTTGTCCTCCTTTTAAAACCAGATTTTTAACTGAATAGGATAGACGTTAAATAAATAAATAAATAAATAAATAAATAAATAAAAATAAATAAATGGAGGAAGGTTTTATTATTTTATTTTTTTATGTATATTATTTGTTTTGATTTTTTTGATTTTAATGCTTCTATTATCAGATCATATAATATAGTAAAATATGGAATCAAATGACAACTCATACTATTTTAACTTTCTCATCCTGTAACGCATGTTAAATATTTATAATTTATAAGGAAATAATCTGGACAAGTATTGTTCAAAACAACAAACATTAAAGATTATTATTGCACTTCCTTTCATGTGTTTCTATGAATAAAAAACTTCAAAACCCATATATTATCTACAAACCACATTTTTGTATGCTAGCCCGTTCTTGCATTGGGGGGGGGGGGGGGGGGGCTCGAAAAGGGGGCATTTATTTTGTGTTACCATTAAAACCGTAAACTAGGGTGTTTCATGCACCTAAAAGAAATTATGTCATGTCAAATCGTTTATCGATATCGAATCGTTTAAATGTATCGATTAACAATCGATAATCGAATGACATCTGTTCGTTACATAATTAATTGCCAACGAATCACTTGATTCAAGATGAAACGTAACTTAATCAGTTTGATTTAGTAACGATTGTACAAAGACAGAGAAGATATCGAACACACTCGAAGTTTCACGAGAACAATGAACTCGCTAAACGACGCACTGTTTGAATTCTAAAGTTTAATCACAGTTCGGGCGACGACAAAGTTTCCATCCTAGAAGCTCCTTGAACAACGGAGACAAAAATAACTGAGAGCTTTTTAATAAACTTCACGTCACAAAGAAACGACGGATTATACGCGAACTCTCATCAACAAGTTTTATTGTTAGCAAGTTTATCGGCCTGTATGTAATTACCTTCCTTCGGGTTGGTAATAAAAGTAAACGAGTGAGCTGGGAGAAGTCTCGTTTTACAAGATGGCGTCGATCAAGCGGAACACAGTGGCAAAGAACTTAGCAAGGGTGGCCAGAGAGGTTAGGCAAGGATAGGCAGAGAACTTAGCAGGGAGGTCCAACAAGTTTTATTGTTAGCAAGTTTATCGGCCTGTATGTAATTACCTTCCTTCGGGTTGGTAATAAAAGTAAACGAGTGAGCTGGGAGAAGTCTCGTTTACAAGATGGCGTCGATCAAGCGGAACACAGTGGCAAAGAACTTGGCAAGGGTGGCCAGAGAGGTTAGACAAGGATAGGCAGAGAACTTAGCAAGGGTGGCAAGAGAGTTAGACAAGGGATAGGCATGAGGGGGGGGATAGAGAACTTAAGGGTGCCAGAGAGGTTAGACAAGGATAGGCCAAGAGAACTTAGGCAAGGGGTGGCCAGAGAGGTTAGACAAGGGAATAGGCAGAGGAACTTAGCAAGGGTGGCCAGAGGAGGTTAGAGAAGGATTAGGCCAGAGAACTTAGCCAGGGTGGCCAGAGAGGTTAGGCAAGGATAGGCAGAGCAACTTAGCAAGGGTGGACGACGAGGTTAGACAAGGATAGGCAGAGGAACTTAGCAAGGGTGGCCAGAGAGGTTAGGCAAGGATAGGCAGAGGAACTAGCAAGGGTGGCCAGAGAGGGTAGACAAGGATAGGCTGAGAACTTAGCAAGGCGTGGTCAGGGAGGTTAGCAATAGGATAGGCAGAGAACTTAGCAAGGTTGGCCAGAGAGGTTAGGCAAGGATAGGCCTGAGAACTAAGCAGGGTGGCCAGAGGAGGTTAGGCAAGGAATAGGCAGAGAACTTGCAAGGGCTGGCCAGAGAGGTTAGGCAAGGATAGGAGAGAACTAGCCCCAAGGGTGGCAGAGAGGTAGACAAGGACTAGCAGAGAACTTAGAGAGGTTAGCAAGATTAAGGCAGAGAACCTAGCAAGGTGAGGCCAGAGAGGTTAGCCAGTATAGGCAGAGAACTAGGCAAAGGGTGGCCGGAGAGGTTAGACAAGGATAGGCAGAGGAGAACTTAGCAAGGGTGGCCAGAGAGGTAGGACAAGGATAGCCAGAGAATGTTAGCAAGGGTGGCCAGAGAGGTTAGACCAAGATAGGCAGAGAACTTAGCAAGGGTGCCAGAGAGTTTTAGACAAGGATAGGGCAGAGAAACTTAGCAAGGGTGTCCAGAGAGGTTAGAACAAGGATAGGCCAGAGAACTTAGCAAGGTGGCCAGAGAGGTAGAGGAGGATAGGCAGAGAAACTTAGCAAGGGTGGGCCAGAGAGGTTAGACAAGGATAGGCAGAGAACTTAGCAAGGGTGGCAGAGAGTTAGACAAGGATAGGCAGAGGAACTTAGCAAGGGTGGCCAGAGAGGTTTAGACAAGGATAAGGCAGAGAAACTTAGCAAGGGTGGCCGAGAGGTAGACAAGGAGAGGCAGAGAACTTGGGGGGACCAATGCGTGGCCAGAAGAGGTTTAGACAAGGATAGGCAGAAGAATAGCAAGGGTGGCCCAGAGAGGTTAGACAAGGATAGGCAGAGAACTTAGGCAAGGGTGGCCAGAGAGGTTAGACAAGGATAGGCAGAGAAACTTAAGCAAGGGTGGCCAGAGAGGTTAGGACAAGGATAGGCAAGAACTTTAGCAAGGGTGGCCAGAGAGGTAAGGCAAGGATAGGCAGAGAACTTAGCAAGGGGTGGCCTAGAGAGGTTAGGCAAGGAATAGGCAGAGAACTTAGCAAGGGGGCAGAGAGGTAGACAAGGATAGGACAGAGAAACTAGCAAGGGTGGCCCGAGAGAGGTTAGAGAAGGATAGGCGAGGAGAACTTAGCAAGGGTGGCCAGAGAGGTAGACAAGGATAGGCAGACGAGAACTTAGCAAGGGTGGCCAGAGAGGTAGTTAGACAAGGCATAGGCCAGAGAAACTTAAGAAGGTGGCCAGGAGAGGTTAGAAAAGGGATAGGCAGAGAACTTAGCAAGGGTGGCCAAGAGGTTAGGCAGGATAGGCAAAGAATCTTAGCAAGGGTGAGCCAGAGACGGTTAGACAAGGATAGGACAGAGAACTTAGTCAAGGGTGCGCCAGAGAGGTTAGAAGAAGGATAGGCAGAGAACTTAGCAAGGGTGGCCAGAGAGGTTAGACAAGGATAGTGCAGAGAACTTAGCAAGGGTGGGCCAGAGAGGTTAGACCCCCCAAGGATAGGCAGAGACTTAGGTCAAGGGTGGCAGAGAGGTTAGGCAAGGATAGGCAGAGAACTTAGCAAGGGCTGCCAGAGAGGTTTAGACAAGGCATAGGCAGCGAACTAGCAAAGGTGGCCAGAGAGGTAGACAAGGATAGGCAGAGAAACTTAGCAAGGGTGGCCAGAGAGGTTAGACAAGGATAGGCATGAGAACTTAGCAAGGGTGGCCAGAGAGGGTTTTAGGCAAGGATAGCAGAGAATTAGGCAAGGGTGCCCCCCCAGAAGAGGAGTTAGGCAAGGATAGGCCAGAGAACTTAGCAAGGGTGCGCCAGGAGGGTTAGAAAGGATAGGCAGAGATACTTAGCAAAGCAAGGGCTCGGCCAGAGAAGGTTAGAACAAGGGATAGCAGAGAACTTAGCAAGGGTGGCCAGAGAGTTAGACAAGGATCGGCAGAGAACTCCCCCCCCCGCAAGGGTGGCCCAGAGAGGTTAGAACAAGGATAGGCAGAGAACTAGCAAGGTGGCCAGAGAGGTAGACACGGATAGGCAAGAGAACTCTAGCAAGGTGTGCAGAGAGGTTAGACAAGGATAGGGCAGAGAACTCAGCAAGGAGGTCCACAAGTTTTATTAGTAGCAAGTTTTCGGCCTGTATGTAATTACCTTCCTTCGGGTTGGTAATAAAAGTAAACGAGTGAGCTAAGAGAAGTCTCGTTTACAAGATGGCGTCGATCAAGCCGGAACACAGTGGCAAAGAACTTGGCAAGGGTGGCCAGAGAGAGAGGTAAGACAAGGTAGCAGAGAGTTTAGCAAGAAGGTCCAACAAGTTTTATTGTTAGCAAGTTTATCGGCCTGTATGTATTACCTTCCTTCGGGTTGGTAAATAAAAGTACAACGAGTGAGCTGGGAAAGGAAGATCTGTTTCACAAGATGGCGTCGATCAAGCGGAACACGTGGCAAAGAACTTAGCCAAGGGGGCCAGAGAGGTGAACAAGGATAGGCAGAGAAATTAAGCAAGGAGGTCCACAAGTTTTATGTTAGCAAGTTATCGGCCTGTATTCTCAATTACCTTCCTTCGGTTTGGGTAATATAAAAGTCAAAAACGAAGTGAGCTGGGAGAAGTCTCGTTTACAAGATGGCGTCGATCAAGCGGAACACAGTGGCAAAGAACTTAGCAAGGGTGGCCAGAGAGGTTAGGGCAAGTAATAGCGCCGAGAACTTAGCAAGGGTGCCAGAGAGGTAGACAAGGATAGGCAGAACTTAGCAAGGGGGGCCCAGGGGTTTAGAAAAGGATAGGCGAGAACTTAGAAAGGATGGCAGAGGGGTTAGAAAAGGGAAAGGGCAGAGAACTTAGCAGGGTGGCCAAAAGGGGTTAGAAAAGGGATAGGCAAGAACTTAGCAAGGGGGGCCAAGAGGGAAAGGATAGGCGAGAATTTGAAAGGGGGTGGCAGGAGGTTAACAAGGATGGGCGGAATTTTAGAAAGGGGGGCCGAGGGTTAGACAAGGATAGGCAAAAATTTAGCAAGGGGGGCCAGAGAGGTTAACAAGGATAGGCAGAGAATTAGCAAGGGGCCCCCAAAAAGGGTTTAGAAAAAGGATGGGCAGAGAACTTAGAAAAGGGTGGCCAAAAGGGGTTTAACAAGGATGGCAAGAACTTAAAAGGGTGGCCAGAGGGGGTTAGAAAAGGGATGGCAGAGAACTTACAAGGGGGCCAGAGGTTAGGCAAGGATAGGCAGAAAACTTAGAAAGGGGCCAGAGGGGTTAAACAAGGAAGGCTGAGAAACTTGAAAGGGTGGCCAGAGAGGTTAAAAAGGGATAGGCAAGTTTAGAAGGGGGCCAGAGAGTTAGACAAGGATGGCAAGAACTTAGCGGGGGGGCCCAGAGAGGTTAGACAAGGATGGGCAAAAAGAATTAGAAAGGGTGGCCAAGAGGTTAGGCAAGGAAAAAGCAGAGAACTTAGAAAGGGTGGCCAGAGGGGTTTTAGACGGGATAGGCAGAAAACTTAGCAAGGTGGCCCAGAGAGGTTAAAAAGGATAGGCAGAGAACTTAGCGGGGTGGCCAAGAGGTTAGACGGGATGGGCAAGAATTTTAGCAAGGGGGGCCAAGGGGGTTTGGAAAGGATGGGGCAAGAACTTAGCAAGGGTGGCCAGAGAGGTTAGCAAGGATAGGCAGAAAACTTAGGCAAGGGTGGCCAGAGAGGTTAGGAAAGGATGGAGAGAATTAGCAAGGGTGGCCAGAGAGGTTAGACAAGGATAGGCAGAGAACTTAGCAAGGGTGGCCAGAGAGGTTAGACAAGGATAGGCAGAGAACTTAGCAAGGGTGGCCAGAGAGGTTAGGCAAGGATAGGCAGAGAACTTAGCAAGGGTGGCCAGAGAGGTTAGACAAGGATAGGCAGAGAACTTAGCAAGGGTGGCCAGAGAGGTTAGGCAAGGATAGCAAGAACTTAGCAAGGGTGGCCAGAGAGGTTAGACAAGGATAGGCAGAGAACTTAGCAAGGGTGGCCAGAGAGGTTAGACAAGGATAGGCAGAGAACTTAGCAAGGGTGGCCAGAGAGGTTAGACAAGGATAGGCAGAGAACTTAGCAAGGGTGGCCAGAGAGGTTAGACAAGGATAGGCAGAGAACTTAGCAAGGGTGGCCAGAGAGGTTAGGCAAGGATAGGCAGAGAACTTAGCAAGGGTGGCCAGAGAGGTTAGACAAGGATAGGCAGAGAACTTAGCAAGGGTGGCCAGAGAGGTTAGACAAGGATAGGCAGAGAACTTAGCAAGGGTGGCCAGAGAGGTTAGACAAGGATAGGCAGAGAACTTAGCAAGGGTGGCCAGAGAGGTTAGACAAGGATAGGCAGAGAACTTAGCAAGGGTGGCCAGAGAGGTTAGACAAGGATAGGCAGAGAACTTAGCAAGGGTGGCCAGAGAGGTTAGACAAGGATAGGCAGAGAACTTAGCAAGGAGGCCAGAGAGGTTAGGCAAGGATAGGCAGAGAACTTAGCAAGGGTGGCCAGAGAGGTTAGACAAGGATAGGCAGAGAACTTAGCAAGGAGGCCAGAGAGGTTAGACAAGGATAGGCAGAGAACTTAGCAAGGGTGGCCAGAGAGGTTAGAACAAGGATAGGCAGAGAACTTAGCAGGGTGGCCAGAGAGGTTAGACGAGGATAGGCAGAGAACTTAGCAAGGGTGGCAGAGAGGTTAGACAAGGATAGGCAGAGAACTTAGCAAGGGTGGCCAGAGAGGTTAGACAAGGATAGGCAGAGAACTTAGCAAGGGTGGCCGAGAGGTTAGACAAGGATAGGCAGAGAACTTAGCAAGGGTGGCCAGAGAGGTTAGACAAGGATAGGCAGAGAACTTAGCAAGGGTGGCCAGAGAGGTTAGACAAGGATAGGCAAGAACTTAGCAAGGGTGGCCAGAGAGGTTAGACAAGGATAGGCAGAGAACTTAGCAAGGGTGGCCAGAGAGGTTAGACAAGGATAGGCTGAGAACTTAGCAAGGGTGGCCAGAGAGGTTAGGCAAGGATAGGCAGAGAACTTAGCAAGGGTGGCCAGAGAGGTTAGACAAGGATAGGCAGAGAACTTAGCAAGGGTGGCCAGAGAGGTTAGACAAGGATAGGCAAAGAACTTAGCAAGGAGGTCCAAAGAGTTTTGACAAGGATAGGCATCAGTGGTTAAAGTGGGGCGGTATGAGCCGGTATGCATACCGTTACTAAAATTACCGACGGTATGCCATACCGGGACTAATTTGTGATAGATTTTATGCACATTGTCGAATTATGTTGAATAATATAAAATTAGTAAAATAAAGGCATACGATCCCAAATACTACCCCAATATTGGCAAACAAAAACAAAGATTGACCCCTCTCCCAAGTGATTTAAAAGAGTTTCTGACAATCACACCCTAAAAAAAACTCCCTACGGGGCAAAGCTGGGGGGCTGTGCCCCCCCAGACCCCCCGGCGATCCCACTTCAGTACTTTCTTCAGCATATGTGCATACCGTTACTATTCCGAATCCACTTTAACCACTGATAAGCAGAGAACTTAGCAAGGAGGCCCAAAGAGTTTTGAGGCTGGCGACTACGAGAATGTTTCTTCTGTAATTTTGACAAGATTTACATAAACCTTATAGAAAGTATGTGTAGCACTTGGACAAGAATAATCCTAGCTTGCTCTAGCTTCGTCTGCTAGACTAGAGTGCACGTCAAGAGGTCCCGGGTTCGTAGCTCGCTCAGTGCAACCTGTATATAACAACAACGGTCACATTCAGCTAAGCCTGAACAATGCGTCTGGTGAAACAATGCACGGTGTACGAGGTACAAAGAGCGACCTAGAATCCAGGCGGCCGTGACTGACTGGAGCAGAGTGGAGACTGGAGAGTCTAGATGGCGGTGACAACCACTTAGCCCCCCACCCGAGAGACGCCTGGCGCTCTTTCAATGTGTCAAGCCAATAGTGAGAGGTCGGGGCCACGGTTTAATACAAGCAGAGTCGATAAAGAAGTTTCCCCGTTTCTTTATCGACTCTGATACAAGGAACGACGATATGTCAGTATAGCTACCTCAGGTAAGAGAGGAGCAGCACTAGTCACGACCGGTGGGGGGCTTCTAAAAACAATCATAACTGAAAAATATCACACTACGAATAAAGAGATACTTAACTTCATAAATTTTACTAGATATGCTTAAAAATATGATACATTTTGTATCGCCATTTCTGAAAAAATAATAATACAGAACAATATAGATGGACATTACTGATAGTTCTGGTTCTTCAAATGACATTCCAATAGTTATTGAACAGTCAAAAGTGACCAGCTGGCATAGCCCCCTCAGACCTTCGTATGTAGGGTTCCAACTTTTAGCTGTGACTTGTGTTTGAAAGAAACAAGCTTCATTCTAAATCGTTCCCTTGCGAAAACGTTGACAACTATAATATTTGAACCCATTTCCATCGATTTGCGCAGCCGAAAACAATGCAGCTTTAATAAGGAATGTTCTTCATTAGGATCAACATGTGTTTAGATCGAGCCACGACATTTGTCCACCCGGTGGCTGTGGGTTATATGACTCAGTGGGTAGACTCGAAAATACGAATTTATTTATTTATTTATTTATTTATTTATTTATTTATTTATTTATAACTCTAGAATAGTATCTACCACTATGGGTGCAACGATTGCTCTGCAGCGACGAGTGTGGGAATGAACGTCCGCACTTGAGTTAACGTCCCGAGCTACCTCACTAATTAAAACCATCAGAGGCGCGAGATTCATTAAGTCCCCGGCGCAGAACAAGGTCTAAAGACCGATGCACAATTGCCCGGTAACGAGAACGGGAACGAGAACGAGAACGGGAAGACGCTAACGTTAAGGGCTTCGAAGCACAACAGCCCGTGAAGCAAACCGACGGAAACAAATCAAGTAATAAGTGGGTTAATTATATTTTGTTATTTTGTTATTCCTCATATTTGTATTTAATTTATTTCGCATATTACTCGCGTATAAACCATCAATCAGCTGATAAAATAGTTTCAGGACGTGCACATCTTGATTCCGATTGGTTCCGGTAACGTACGGAACGGGAACGTTACGGAAAGTTAAAACTTGGTGATGTTCCCATTGTCGTTGCCGGGATACGGGAACGACCGGCAACGGGAAGCTTTATTGTGCATCGTGTCGTAAGTTAACGTGTGATTCAACTTTCTTCCCGTTATCGTTAACGGGCAATTGTGCATCGGGGAACATGGATTAGGAAGGAAGAGCTCACATTCGGCACTTAGCAAACACCTGTTCGCTCTTCCAGGAAGCCCCCGATGGATATAAAACTTCACATACGGTAGTTGTTAAGGAGGCATACATAGACAGACCTACAGTCATACATTTCCAATTTGTTTGTCAGACAAAAACAAACGTGAACATATCCTAAATGGTAAAAATCAATTTTTTTGTAGCGAACACCAAAAACCATATTTCGAAAAGTACCACTGTAGGGGCCTACAGATCAACTTCCTTGAAATTTTTGCAAAATTTCAAATAAATCTGATGCAAATCTGCTAAACGAATAGAAACTTTCTAAAAACGCATTTCCTATATCCATACTCTTAATGTTAACAACCAAACCTACTCGTGATTATTATAGACGAAGATGAATTGAAAAAGTCAGGGTTAGATCCAGGGGAGCCTACCCAGGGTGCAATACACGCCTCACTTCACGTGTCTAACAAGGTATAACCGACAGTGTTGGCTCGAGCGTTAAGCGCGCGACTCTGATTCGGGAGGTCCCGGGTTCAAATCCCGTCGAGACCGGCAATCCTGACTGAAGGTTTTTTCCGAGGTTTTCCTCAGTCGTAAATGCGAATGCAAGGGATTGAGTCCTCTTAAACAGCCCTCGGACATCCCTTCGCAATTGTCCTATCCGCAACATACCTAGGTAGAAACATGTGAAGAGGGGCATGAATTGCACCCTGGGCAGGCTTCCCACAAAAATTATAACTAGGTATATTGGATGTTGGATATTTGTGAAAAGGATGTCTTCGGGAATGTTCTTGCAGTCGCATTGACGTCTTGAGAAATCCTTGGACAAACTTCCATTCAAGATTATCTTAAGTGACAAACAACTCTGGAAGCAGAGTCTCAAACGCTACGCATGTCAGGGTTGGTGAGGGTTTTTTGTCGTTGATGTGGTACCCTTGGGTCTAGGAGGGAAGATCATGCGTTACAAGGGGGGTCTCGGGTTCGATACCTGGGCTGAATGTTGTTTGGAAGATCTCTCGGTGACAAGGCTAAATCTGGGGCTTCCAGAGCACTCGTATAACGATATCTTGAAAGACAAAGGAAAATGGCTGGAAGTTCGTTGAATTAAAGAGGAACTTGATTTTTTTTTAATTAAAAAGGTTGTTTTAGACGACTCCCGTTTTGCCATTATATGCAAATTTTGGGTCAATCAGAAAATGAAAGTTCGAGGTGCAATACTTAATTTTGAGCTATGAGTTTTTTGATGGTTTAGAAACACATTTGTCTCCGCTAAGAGTATAAGGGAAAATAATTTTCTTAAAGTTGATGCATAAATAAATAAATAAATAAATAAATAAATATTGATTGTTTAATTAGTAATGCTTAACGTCTTGTCGTAGTAATACACTAAGGCTATTCGAGACGATGAGTGGTGATAGATGAGGATGAAGGATGAACAGAAGGGTGGAGGGGAAACCCGGTACCGGCACGTAGCCTACTCCTTTCGAAAAGTACCAAGGGGACTAACGGCTTTACGACCCATCCAAAAGGACGGTGTAACCTTGACAGTCACATAGGTTCCTCCTCTAACCCGGACTGCCGAGCAGACGTCGAGGAGAACGAAGCCGTTACACTAGCTCTCGAACCCTCCATCTGCTCTAACCAGCGATATACGTGAGTTTTAGGCCAGAGCGGTCACCCACTCTACCCCTGACCACTAACAATTCTGCTTAACTTCGGTGTTCGAGTGGGAACCGGTTAAACGATCTCGCTACATAAATAAATTAGTATTTAGAGTCAACCCATCCCAGTAATAATATAACTAAAATTTGTCGTAGGCTTTCACGGCCCGAGTCAATGATAAAACTTGTCTAAAAATTCTGACGTTTCGAGCTTATTGCACAGCTCATCTTCAGAGATGTGAAGAGGAAATCACTGGGTCGGGCTGGATTGAGTAGATTCTGCCCAATGATTTCCTCTTCACATCTCTGAAGATGAGCTGTGCAATCAGCTCAAAACGTCAGAATTTTAATGACAATCGACACAGCGTATCCCGACAGCCAAGTTTTATCATTAAAGGGGTATTTAACCGCTAAACTCAAAAAATATATTTCATTCGGGCTAACTAGTTATGAATTTAGCAATTAACAGAAAAATTATTGGGGCCACCATGACCTCCCAAAAAATTGTCAAACATGACATTTTTCGAGCTAGGTTCCATCGGCAAAAATCTCCCATAAGAAATAACATGGGGACGATCTTTATGCCCCGTGACCTTGGAGGATTTTGATCCAAAAAAATATTGGCCATTATTGACGTACTCGACAGCCTTTTCTGTAAATTATCTATATTTTGTTTTGTAATTTGGACAAGTAGTTCGGTCAAAATATGCTGATTACCAAGATGGGGTGTGATTTTGGAATGCATATTTTTGCGTGTTTGAGGGTATATTTGGGCACAGTTTCAAGACACGATGTTATAAAGGGGCATTTTAGATTGGTACTATGCTCTAGTATCTATGTGGACCAAAAAAGAAGCAGGTTGAAGCCGATTTAAGAAATTTTCCAAAACACCAATTTTCGCCAATTTCTGGATCAAAAAAATTAAAAAATTCGTGTCTAATCACAGTTACAAGATATAATTTTTTAAACGGTCATTTAAGTGTAGTATTGTGCTATAGATCACGAGGTAAAAAATAATTTTTGTTTTTTTTAGCCCTTTTAATATAACTGGTTTTCAGTAGGAGACATTCTCAGCACAGAGTCGCAACCATCGCCCATTTCCATAATAACAAACACAGTATGAATGTAAAGTTTCCCTCCCGAGCGAGCAACCATAAAACGCTGGACGGCAGTTTAGTGTCACAGGCGAAATATGTTTGAAATATGAATTTATATCTGGAAATAGGTTTTAAACGCTCTGCGTAAATGATATTTGCGGCGTAACTGCCGCTTGAAATAGTCATAAAGTAAACGAATGTGTTTATTGCTGGTCGTTTAGCCATACGAGGATTAATATCCCCGGGCTACGACGAGTTATTACGCTCAGCTGTGCAGTGAGGGAAATATTATCTCCCCAGCTGAAGTAATTAGTGCGGCGTCCGGGAGTCGAAGAGGGGACATTTGCAATTTAGGACTGAGCCAATTGCAATTAGTATTTATATTGTAATGGTTCTAGATTATAAATTTCATAATAAATTATTATAATAGTAATTTTTCAAATGAAAGGTGCCCAGGATAAAATGCATGTCCCTGTTCAGGTGTCTAACTAATTGGAAGGGATGTCCGAGGGCTGTGTAAGAGGACTCAATCCCCTGAATTCGCATTAAGAGAGTATAGGACATGAGTTTTAGGCAAATTGCTGTTCGCTCGGCCGACTGACACCACAGGTGTTTGAAATTTTGAACATATGTCACGAATGTGGAAATATAGGGCTCTGCAGTAACACATTTCCAAATTTAGTTTTCAATAATTTAGAAAAAATAAATTAGTTTTCACGAATTTTTGATTTTGTTAACTCTAAAATTGACCATATTCGTGATTTTTTCTGGCTAATTTAGACAAAATATTAGAAATCTATTACCGCAGGGCTGTCCCTGTATGCAGCATGCTTTATTGTCAACTTTAACCTTCAGTCAGGATTGCCGGTCTCGTCGGGATTTGAATCAGGGCCCTCCCGAATCAGAGTAGCGACAATCCAATATTACTATAGTTCGTTCCAGATAAGAACGCCACGACCGAGGGATGGCAGCAATGCACCTTCGCACTGTTGCCACCGGTTAGGAAAAAAACTACACATGACAGCTCTCTAGAACCAACACATTATTGGAAGAGCGTAGCGAGCGAAGCGAAGATTCCATTTCACTACGCAGGAGAAAAAAATCCGGAATGTTTTTTTTTTCTTTTTTTATGTATTTTTGTCTGTTTGTTAACACGATTCCGGCTAAACCGATACTCCGATTGCGATGAAATTTTATTGAGGTCTTCGAGATTTCTGAACTTAGAACTGCCACGTTTTTGAGCACAATCGGAAAATTATTTCTCATGAAAATCGCAATTTGACGATTTTTTTCGATTTTTTTAAAAAAATTTTCGACTTACAACACCTACATGCTTTATCCGATTTCAATGAGTTTTTCACAGAACCTTAATTGAATGAATTGATATATTCATGTGAAATTTGGGCGTTATCAAAAAACTATTTTTTACGAAAATCGTTTGGTTATTTTACGACTTTTTTCGATTTTTAAAATTTCTTCGGCTTATAACACCTACATGCTTTATCCTATTGTAATGATTTTTTCACAGAACCTTAATTTTATGAATTTATGTATTTGTGTAAAATTTTTGCGCAATCGAATAATTATTTTTTAAAATTAAATTAAATTTTGAAAAAAATCTTCAACGAAGTAATGATTTTTTCACAGAACAACAGAAAATCCGCATAACACATGGCAGCTCAATGACCAATTACGCTCATCCAACAACGCGGCGGGACTTAAGGCGTTTTCCTAGTAATAACCACTTCTGAATGTGGAAACATTTCTGCTTGTATTGCAATATTTTGTAACTTTGGTCCACAATATCTCTGTAATCAGTTCGGTGAGGTGACTCTTTAAAAGCTTATCATTAACATAACCAATTGTTGGATGAGCGAAGCGAAGACTTCAATTTCACTGACCCCCAAAAAATTTAGCTCGGGTGTTTTTTTTGTTTGTTTGTTTTGTTTTTTTGTTTTTTTGTTTTTCTGTCTGTTTGTTTGTTAACTCTCTACCAAGCAAACGGCAAATCCGATCTAGATGAAAATTTGAGGGGACCTTCGAAATCTCTGAACTTAGAGGTGGATTGTTTTTGGGTACAATCGAAGAAATATTTCTCATGAATATCGTACTTTTACGATTTTTTTCGATTTTTAGTGCGATATTTTCGTGACATTTGGGCCGATTCTGATCAAACGGGTGGGGCTATACAACGTTCATATTTCACATGGACATTAAGGTAATGGTGATGTATTGCTTTTTGAAAGTAAAAGTTGAAAAGGTTAGCCAGAATCCATAGAATAAAGGTTTTAATATGAGTTTTTTTAGGTTTATAATAACAATTTACAAGTAACAATAGAAACTTGACAACAATCACCAACAATGCGTTCAAAAGGCACTTGATAAGTAAATAGATCCCACGCAAACTAAAAACTTACAAAAAAGCTCATCCATCAACGCGACGGGACTTAAGCGTTTTCCTAGTTATAAAATGATTTTTGATGCTTTTTGTTTATTTTGGATGTACTGCAGCTAATTTGGTGTTCGAAAGCGTGTTTTTGTGCCCTTACAATGGTAGAAGATAGAAAATATCTTATGTTTCAATCGACAATATCTCGTTAAGTTAAGTAATTCCGTGACATGAGTTTTTTATTGCGTATTATAATCAAGCACATTTCCAAGAATAATATATGTGAATTTGGAATCATTTCGATTTATGAAACAGTCTCTAAATCATCTGTGACAGAATCAGCTCGTATGAAAACCGTCCGCACGTTTTAGTGACAGGAAAATTCTACCGGAAAATTCAATTGATATAAATTGTGTTCGTAATTAGTTTGTTGTCGCCGTTTAGTAATTATTTTTAAACCCTCACAAAGCTTCGTTCATTACTGACGGCGTCGGAGCGTGAATTATTTGTTGGTTTTATGTTGGCACTGTTTGTTTTCTATGTGTGGCCGCCCTGTCGGGACCATACCTCCCCCCTCCCCTCCCTCAACCACCACCCGCCCCTCCAGAGCCGCGGGGAATGTAAATAACATTAATATACTCGTGGTGTTTTAACGAAACCGCTGCGGCTGAAATTAACATCAATATAAAATATTTATTGAGCGTTTGCACAGTTTAAGAGGATATAGGACATGAGTTTTAGACAAATTGCTGTTCGCTCGGCCGACAGACACCACAGGTGTTTAAAATTTTGAACATATGTCAAGAATGTGGAAATATAAGGCTCTACAGAGTTAACACATTTCCAAATTTTGTTGGCACTTCTATACCTGGGGGGTCCAACTTTTCAACAACGATTTTTTACTGTTAAATTAACAAAAAAAACTTCAAAACCTTTAACGTCGCTATTTTAAACGAAAGTCCTTTGGCGTTTAAAGTACTTCATATTAAAATAGCAACGTTAAAGGTTTAGTAGGTAGAGTATTTTTTTGAAAACGTTACAAAAAATCGTTGTTGAAAAGTTGGACCCCCCAGGTATAGAAGTGCCATTTTGTTTTAAAATAATTCATAAAAAATAAATTAGTTTTCACGATTTTTATTTCGCTAAAACCTCCAAAAATGACTATATTCATGATTTTTTTCTGGCTGATTAAGACAAAATTTTGAAAATCTATGACGGCAGGGCTGTCCATGTATGCTTTATTGACAACTTTGCAAAGTTTCATATACGTCGGGTGCATCTTGGCCGAGCGAACAGCTATTTGCTGACTGACAAATGTGTCTCGTTCCCTCTTGAAGCAAACTCCTGTTCGCTCGACCGACAGACACCGCAGTTGTTGACAAGTTTGGGTAGTTAACAAGGAAGCGGAAACATAGGACTCTACAGTAACACTTTTCAAGAAATTGTTTAAAAAAAATGATATTCAGGTTTTTGGATTTTCTTAAAAAGTCTAAAATTGACCACATTCGTGGATTGATACTGGATGATAAACATAAAATATTGAAAATCTACGACTGTAGGGCTGTCTATGTATGCTTTATTGACAACTATGTAAAGTTTCAGATACGTCGGATTCTTACCGGTCGAGCGAATAGTTATGTGCCAACTGCCAGATGTGTGCTATTCCATCTTAACACTTTGTAGTTAGTTTAGTAATAGTAGCCCCAACGAAAGAATGCAGATGACTCGAAATTGTTTTCCCAACATAACAACTTTGTCAACTCTATTCACGCTAGCTCAGCGTGGATCTAGCACACGGAGGAGCTCTGTGATCTAGCGCAGATAATTTTTGCTTGTGTGTGTTAGTAAAATACATTTCTCTTTCATACACAAAGGCGACATTCCATTTACGCGCATTAATTCTGACCCCACCACTACCAAGCATCTGCATTCTTTCGTTGGAGCAAGTATATTACTAAAATTTTAACAAAAGAAAGTATACAGTGAAGTATCATATTTTATTTTCTCGATTTTCTCGGGTCACACTCCCGTAGGTGTAGTTGATCAGAAATTAACAAAATCTATCTCAGCCGGGTATCGAACCCGGGTCTCTCGATAGCCGGGCGGATATTCACCCCTAAGCTACAGAAATTATTATGTTCACCATCTCGGTAGCTTAGGGGTGAATTATCCGACCGGCTATATGAGAGACCATTGATACTCGGCAGAGAATGGATGTTAATTTTGGTTTTTTTCCATTGATCTATTTTATTTTGTTTCTTAATTGCTTTTGGGTGATTATTGCTTAAAGTCTATGGAAGTGGTCTACTCGACACAATTTACTCGACAGAAAAACTATGCTAAAATTTATAATTTTTAAAAAACATGTCTTTATTTTATTTGCACAAAATGTGACATGTTTTTTAATTTATGTTAATTTAATTTAATTTAGTAAGAATACCACACAAAAATTAGCAAAAATATAAGTGGAATAAATGACAGTGACCTAGAATTCTAATTTTCAACTGGACCTGGCACGTCCACCAAAATGAAACAATTTTTGAAAATGCGACTTTCAATTATTGAAATAAAATGTCTTTCATTGCGAATAAGGACTGTGATACATGAAGGATACCGGAAGTTTTTCCACTGAAATATCATCAAAATAAGAGTTGTATTTTCGTGTTGTTGCAGGCTCACATGGGCGGGGCTCGTACAACCCCCTGCCCGTGGGGGAGCCCCTGATCGTAGTGGAGGAGTCTGGAGTGACGGACGAGGAAGACAACAACTCTACCAGTCAGGCCTCGACCCCATGTTCTCCGGCGCACAACCCCTGTCTCCTGTCACCCTACAGAGACATGAGGAAGAGCTCGCTACCCACCCCTTGCTTTACGTCTGGCATCACATGCCAGCCCAGTGAGGAGGCTTCGGAGCATGTGGTGATTAAACGTAGCCTAGCCCTGCCCACACACACTCGTTAACAAACCCTGTCCTGCTGTCACCCACCGAGACATGAGGAAGAGCGCGCTACCCACCCCGTGCTGTACGTCGGCATCACAGCCAGCCAAGTGAGGAGGCCGTCGGCGCATGGTTAGTAGCACGTAGACTAGCCCTGCCAACACAACACTGTGTTACAACCTGTCTGCTGTCACCTCTAAGAGACATGAGGAGAGCTCGCTAAACCCACCCCTTGCTTCGTCCGGGCATCACAGCAGCCAGCCAAGTGAGGAGGTCTGTCGGAGATGGTGATTAGCACGTAGGCCTAGCCCGCCCACAAACACTTCGTGTTACAACCCCTTCTGCTAGTCACCCCTACAGACGACATGAGGAAGAGCTCGCTAAACCACCCTTGCTGTACGTCGGGCATCACAGCCAGCCAAGTGAGGATGCTGTCGAGCATGGTGAGGTAAGCACGTAGCCTAGCCCTGCCCGACACACACTCGTGTTACAACCCCTTTCTGCTGTCACCCTACAAGACATGAGGAAGAGCTCGCTACCCACCCCCCTTTGCTGTCGTCGGTCATCACAGCCAGCCATGAGTTGAGGCGCTGTCGAGCAAGGTGAGTGGCACTTAGCCTAGCCCTGCCCACAGCACACGTCTGTGTTACAACCCTTCTGTCTGCTGTCACCCTAATACAGAGACATGAGGAAGAGCTTCGCTAACCCACACCCTTGCTGTGACGTCGGCATCACACAGCCATCAGTGAGGAGGCTTGTCGGAGCATGGTGGAGTGGCACGTAGCCTAGCCCGGCCCACACACACTCGTGTTAACAACCCCTGTCTGCTGTCCCCTACAAGACATGAGGAAGAGCTCGCTATTCTAACCCACCCCTTGCTGTACGTCGTCATCACAGCCATCCAAGTGAGGAGGCTGTCCCGGAGCATGGTGGTAGCACGTAGCCTAGCCCTAGCCCACACAACACTCGTGTTACAACCCCTGTCCTGATGTCACCCTACAGAGCATGAGGCGAAGAGCTCGCTAACCACCCTTGCTGTAAAGCGTCGGCAATCACGCCAGCCAAGTGAGGAGGCTGTCTGGAAGCATGGTGAGTGGCACGTAAGCCTAAAAGCCCTGCCCACACACACCCTCGTGTTACAGCCCCTGTCTCTGTCACCCTCAGAGACATGAGGAATAGCTCGCTACCCACCCTTGCTGGTAGCGTCGGCTCACAGCCAGCCAAGTGGAGGAGGCTGTCGGAGCATGGTAGTGCCGTAGCCTAGCCCTGACCCCCAACCACTCGTGTTACAACCCCTGTCTGCTGTTCACCCTACAGAGACATGAGGAAGAGAAGCTCGCTACTCCACCCCTTGCTGTACGATCGGGCATCACAGCCAGCCAATGAGGAGCTGTCCGGAGCATGGTACGAGTATCACCGTAGCCTAGCCCTGCCTGACAACACACTCGTGTTATCACACCCCTGTCCTGGCTGTCACCCGTACAGAGACATGAGGAAGAGCTCGAACTAACCCACCCCGTTGCTGTACTCGGGCATCACAGGCCATCCAAGTGAGGAGCTGTCGGAGAATGTGAGTAGCTGCGTGACCTAGCCCTGCCCACACCACCTCGTGTTACAACCCATGTCTGCTGTCACCCTACAGAGACATGATGAAGAGCTCAGCTACCCCCCCTTGCGTACGGTCGGGCATCACAGCCAGTCAGGTGGAGAGGCTGTCGAGCATGGTGAGTAGCACGTACCTAGCCCTGGGCCACCACACTCGTGTTACAACCCCTGTCTGCTGTCCCCTACAGAGACATGAGGAAGAGCTCGCCCGCTACCCCACCCCTTGCTGTACGTCGGGCATCACAGCCAGCCATGAGGAGGCTGTCGGAGGCATGTGAGTACACGTAGCCTAGCCCTGCCCACACACACCCCGTGTTAAACCCCTGTCTGCTGTCACCCTACCGAGACATGAGGAAGAGCTCGCTACCTCACCCCTTGCTGTACTCGGGCATCACAGCAGCCAAGTGAGGAGGCTGTCGAGGCATGGTGAGTGGCACGTAGCCCATCCCTGCCCCCACACACACATAAAAAAAAGGGGTGTTACAACCCCTGCCTGCTGTCACCTTCTACAGACATGGGAAGAGCTCGCTACCCACCCCCTGCTGTACGTCGGCAGTCCAGCCAGCCAAGTGAGGAAGCTGTCGGAGCAGGTGATTAGCACGTATCCTATGCTCTGCCCACACACACTCGTGTTTCAACCCCTGTCTGCTGTCCACCCTACAGAGACATGAGGAAGAGCTCGCTAACCACGCCCTTGCTGTAACGTCGGCATCACAGCCAGCCAAGTGAGGAGGCTGTCGAGCTGGTTAGTAGCCCACGTAGCCTAGCCCTGCCCCACACCACTCGTGTTACAACCCCCTGTCCTTGCTGTCACCCTACGAGACCTTGAGGAAGAGCTCGGCTACCCACACCCTTTCTGTCCGTCTGGCATCACAGCCAGCCAAGTGAGGAGGCTGTCGGAGCATGGTGATTAGACACGTAGCCCTAGCCCTGCCCACACACAATCGTGTTACAACCCCTGTCCCTTGCTGTCACCCTACAGAGACATGAGGAAGTAGCTCGCTTACCACACCCTTGCTGTGCGTCCCGGGCCTCACAGCCATCCAAGTGAGGAGCTGTCGAGCATGGTGATACACTTAGCCCTAGCCCTGCCCTACACACACTGTGTTACAACCCCTTCTCTGTCACCCTACAGATACATGAGGAGAGCTGCTACCCACCCCTTTGCTGTACTCGGGCATCACAGCCAGCCAAGTGAGGAGGCTGTCGGGAGCATGGTGGAGTGGCACTTAGCCTAGCCCTGCCCACACTCCACTCGTGTTTACAACCCCTGCCTGCTTTCACCCGACCCAAAAAGGGAGACATGAGGAAGTAGCCTCGCTACCCTACGCCCTTGCTGTACGTCGGTCATCACAGTCCAAGCCACGTGAGGAGGCTGTCGGAGCATGGTGAGTAGCACGTAGCCTAGCCTGCCCACACCACACTCGTGTTACAACCCCTTTCTGCTGTCAACCCCTACAGAGACATGAGGAATAGCTCGCTACCCACCCCTTGCTGTATCGTCGGGCATCACAGCCAGCCAGTGAGGAGGCTGTCGGAGCATGGTGATTGGCACGTATCCTATCCCTGCCCACACACACTCGTTGTTACAACCCTGTCTGCTGTTCACCCTACAGAGACCTGAGGAAAGAGCTCGCTCCCACCCCTGCTTGTACGTCGGCATCACAGCCTCCAAGTGAGGAGGCTGTCGGAGCAATGGATGAGTGCAACGTAGCCTAGCCCTGCCAAACCCCAAACACACTCGTGTTCAACCCCTGTCTGCTGTCCCCCTAACATGAGACATAAGGAAGAGCTTCGCTAACCCACCCCTTGCTGTACGTCGGGCATCTACAGCCAGCCAAGTGAGGAGGCTGTCCGAGCATGGTGAAGTAGCACGTAGCCTACCTGCCCACACACAAGGCTCGTGTACAACCCCTGTCTGCTGTCCCTCCTCCAGAGACATGAGGAAGAGCTCGCTACCCACCCCTTGCTGTAACTCTCGGGCAATCACAGCCAGCCAAGTGAGGTGTATTCGGAGCATGGTGAGTGGCACGTGCCTAGGCCCTATCCCACACACACTCGTGTTACAACCCCTGTCTGCTGTCACCCCTACAGCCGACATTAGGAGAGCTGCTACCCCACCCCTTGCTGTACGTCGGGGCATCACAGCCAGCCAAGTGAGGAGGCGTCGGAGCATGGTGAGTAGCACGTAGCCTAGCCCTCCCACACAAGAGAACACTCATGGTACAACCCCTGTCTGCTGTCACCCTTACAGAGACATGAGAAGAGCGCGCTACCCACCCCTTGCTGTACGTCGGGCATCACAGCCAGCCAAGTGAGGAGGCTGTCCGGAGCATGGTGAATTAGCCGTAGCCTAGCCCTGCCCGCACGCACTCGTGTTACAACCCCTGTCTGCTTTTCACCCTACAGAGACATGAGGAAGGAGCTCGCTAACCCACCCATTGCTGTACGTCGGTGCAATCACAGCCCAGCCAAAGTGAGGAGGCTTGTCGGAGCATGTGATGGCACGTAGCCCTAGCCCTGCCCACACACACTCGTGTTACAACCCCTGTCTGCTGTCACCCTACAGAGACATGAGGAAGAGCTCGCTACCCACCCCTTGCTGTACGTCGGGCATCACAGCCAGCCAAGTGAGGAGGCTGTCGGAGCATGGTGAGTAGCACGTAGCCTAGCCCTGCCCACACACACTCGTGTTACAACCCCCCTGTCTTCCTGTCACCGCTACATATACATGAGAGAAGCATCGCTACCCACCCCTTGCTGTACGTTCGGCATCACTCAGCAAGTGAGGAGGCTTGTCGAGCGATTGTGATTAGCACGTAGCCTAGCCCTGGTCCCACACATCACTCGTGTTACAAACCCCTGTCTGCCTGTCACCCTGCAGACATGAGGAAGAGCTCAATCACCCAGCTCCCTTGCTGTACTCGGGCATCACAGCCAGCCAAGTGAGGATGCCGTCGAGCATGGTGAGTTAGCACGTAGCCTAGCCTGCCCACACAGCACACTCGTGTTACAACCCCTGTCTGCTGTCACCCTACAGCGACATGAGGAATAGCTCGCTACCCACTCCCTTGCTGTACGTCGGCATCCACAGCAGCAAGTGAGGAGGCTGTCCGAGCATGGTGAGTGGCACTTCAGCCTAGCCCTGCCCACGACACACTCGTGGTTACAACCCCTGTCGCTGTCACCCTACGAGACATGAGAAGAGCTCCTACCCACAAGCCCTTGCTGTATCGTCGTGGGCATCACAGCCAGCCAAGTGAGGAGGCTGTCGGAGCACGGTGAGTAGCACGTAGCCTAGCCTGCCCACACACAACTCGTTTTACAACCCCTGTCTGCTGTCACCCTACAGAGACATGAGGAAAGCTGCTAACCCACCCCTTGCTGTACTTCGGGCTCACAGCCAGCCAGTGATAGTGCTGTCGAGGGAGCATGTGAGTAGCACGCAAGCCTAGCCCTGCCACACACACTCGTGTTCCAACCCCTGTCTGCTGTCACCCTACCTACAGAGACATGAGGAAAGCTCGCTACCCACCCCTTGCGGTACTCGGGCATCACAGCCAGCCAAGTGGGATGCTGTCGGAGCATGGTGAGTGGCACGTAGCCTAGCCCTGCGCCCACACACACTCCGTGTTAAACAACCCCTGCCTGCTGTCACCCTACAGAGACATGAGGAAGGAGCTCGCTAAACCCCCCCCTTGCTGTAAAACGTCGGTGGCATCAAAACAGCCAGCCAAGTGAGGAGGCTGTCGAGCATGGTGTAGCACGTAGCCTAGCCCTGCCCACACACACTCGTTTTACAACCCCTGTCTGCTGTCACCCTACAGAAGACTGAGTAAGAGCTCGCAACCCCCCCTTGCTGTACTTCGGTGCTCACAGCAGCCAAGTGAGGAAGGCTGTCGGAGCATGGTGATAGCACGTAGCCTAGCCCTGCCACACAACACGTCGGTTTACAACCCCTGCCTGCTGTCCCTACAGAGACAATAGGAGGCTCGCTACCCCCCCCTTGCGTACGTCGGGCATCACAGCCAACCAAGGTAGTAGGAGGCTGTCGAGAGCACATGGTGAGTGGCACGTAGCCTAGCCCTGCCCACACGCACTCGTGTTTACACGCCGCCACTGCCTGCTGTCACCCTCGAAACATGAGTAAGAGCTCGCTACCCACCGCCTTGCTGTACGTCGGCATCACAGCCCCCAGTGAGAGGCTTGTCGGAGCACGGTGAGTAGGCACGTAGCATTAGCCCTGCCCACACAACACTCGTGTTACAACCCCTGTCCTGCTGTTCGACCCTACAGAGACATGAGGAAGAGCTCGCTCCCCACCCCTTGCTGTACGTCGGGCCATCCATCCAGCCAGCCAATGAGGAGGCTGTCGAGCATGGTGATACACGTCCCTAGCCCTGCCCACACACACTCGTGTTACAAACCCCTGTCCTGCTGTGTCACTCCTAGCAAGACATGAGGAGAATCTCGCTACCCACCCATTGCTGTACGTCGGTCATCACAGCCAGCCAAAGTTGAGGAGGCTGTCGGACATGTGAGTGGCACGTAGCCTAGCCTGCCCACACTACCTCGTGTTACAACCCTGTCTGCTTGTCCAACCCTTACAGAGACATGAGGAAGGAGCCTCGCTACCCCACCCCTTGCTGTACTTCGGGGCATCACAGCCAGCCAAGTTAGGCGGCTGTAGGAGCATGGTGAGTAGCACGTGTAGCCTAGCCCCTGCCCACACACAACTCGGTGTTACAACCCCTGTCTGCTGTCTCCCTACAGAGACATGAGGAAGAGCTCGCTACCACCCCTTGCTGTAGCGTCGGGCATCCAGCCAGCCAGTGAGGAGGGCTGTCGGAGCATGTGAGTAGCACGTAGCGCTAGCCCCTGCCACACACACTCGTGTTACAAAACCCCTGGCTGCTGTCACCCAGTACAGAACATGAGGAGAGCTTCGCTACCTACCCCTTGCTGTACTCGGACATCACAGCCAGCAAGTGAGGGAGGCGGTTCGAGCATGTGAGTAGCACGTAGCCTAGCCCCTGCCCAACACCAACACTCCGTGTACAAAACCCCTGTCTGCTTGTCACCCTACAGATACATTGAGGAAGAGCTCTCGCACCCACAACCTTGCTGTACGTCGGCATCCCACGCCAGCCAAGTGAGGAGGCTGTCGAGCATGGTGAGATGTGCACGTAGCCTTAGCCCGCCCCACACACACTCTTGTTAAACCCCTGTCTGCTGTCACCTAAGAGGACATGAGGAGAGCTCGCTACCCACCCCTTGCTGGTACGTCGGGCATCACAGCCAGCCCAAGTGAGGAGGCTGTCGGGCTTGGTGAGTAGCACGTAGCTAGCCCGCCCCCGACAACACTCGGTGTCAACCCCTGGGTCTGGCTGTTCACCCTACAGAGACATGAGGAAGAGCTCGCTACCCACGCCCTTTGCTGTACGGCGGGCATCACAGCCCAGCCCAAGTGAGGAGCTGTCCGGAGCATGGTGAGTGGCACGTAGTCCCAGCCCTGCCCACACACACTCGTGTTACAACCCCTGTCTGCTGTCACCTACAGCGACATGAGGAAGAAGCTCGCTACCCCCCCGCTTGCTGTACGTCGGGCATCCAGCCACCAAGTTGAGGAGGCTGTCGGAGCATGGTGGGAATGTCACGTAGCCCAGCCCGCCCACACACAACTATGACGGTTACAACCCCTGGCTGCTGTCACCTACAGAGACAGAGTGAATAGCTCGCTACCCCCCCCTTGCCTGTACATCGGGCATCACAGCCAGCCAAGTGAGGAGGCTGTCGGAGCATGGTGAGTAGCACGTATCCTAGCCCTGCCCACCACACCTCGTGTTACAACCCCTGTCTGCTGTCACCCTCGCGAGACATGAGGAAGCTCCATATTGAAAATTTTTATATGTTTATGTATTTAAATATATTCTTCTTTTGTGGCAAATATTTTCTATAATATATTTTGAAAATGAAAGTAATTTTTCAGGTCTAATCTTTAGATATATTTCAGTTTACATAATTCTGTTTCCTTTTTTTAACTATCTTAAGAATTTCTTTAAAGCGTTTTGGGGAGGAGTTTTAAAGTTGTAGTAGTAGTTGTTGTTGTGTTGTTGTTGCGTCCCGTAAAAATTGTAACAGACTGTATCGTAGCATTTATATCTTTGCTCGCAGAGCAACCTAGCGCCACCAGTGTAACGTTCTGGAAAGCTGCTCAATGTAGCTAGTTGTGTCTGTTTGCCGATAGAGCGCGCGTTATGTTGTTGTTTGTGTCCAGAGTAACTAATTGTCCTGCTTGCTGGCACGTGCATTGAGCTTGCCAATGGCTTCCCCATGCTGCCTGTATACAAGACATTTTAAACACATTAATTGTTCAAATTTTGGAAGCAGAATACGAGTGCATGCAAAGTAATTGCTTGATAGTCTGAGCTCAAGAGTAAGTGGCAGTTTTTATTTTCGATAACGTACGATAAATTATCTAATTTGACTTGCTTTTGTTTTCAAATATTCGTCCCTCTTTGTAGCAGCCCTATGTGCAAATATTTTTTCTTCAAAAAGGACCCGAAATTCGTTGGACGCGTTAAAATTTTGTTTCAAGTATCAGGCTAGCAGGACGGTAGGGTGCGCCGCGTGCCGCAGGACCCGATCGCTTGCAGTTACCTACACCGTGCCGTGGCGGAGCTTGTGGTGACCGCAGAGGCGTGCGACGTGAGTAGTGGGCCCGCATACTATGCGACATGCACGGTTGCCTAACATGGGCAGGGGCGCAGGAGCTGGTGGCGCGCGGCGCGAGTCTGCCCGCGTACATATGCGACATGCAGTTGCCTAACAGGCAGGGACAAGGGGCGGGTGCTCCTCGGACGATGCTCCTCGCGTGTTGTAGATCTCGCTGAGGTTATTTTACGGAATAAAGCGATTAATGTCTTGACCTAGAAATATTTAACAAAGTTCTCCCAAAGCGTTGCAGCCCGGCGGAAAATTGCATCTTTGGATGAGCGTCGCGAGCGACGCGAAGATTCCATTCTTCTACACATGGAGAAAAAAATCCGGAACTGTTTTGTTTTTTTTTCTTTCTGTTTGTATTATTGTGTGTTTGTTAGCACGATTCCGGCTTAAAACCGATACTCCAAATTGTAATGAAATTTTATGGAGACCTTTGAAATCTCTAAACCTTAGAACTGCATGGTTCAAAAAATCAATCGAAAAATTATTTCTCAAAGGAAATCGCAATTTTACGATTTTTTCGATTTTAAGTGCGAATTTTTTGTACATTTGGTTCGATTCGACCAAAACAAGTAGGGCTACAACGTTCATATTTCACATGGACATTGAGGTTATGGTGATGTATACCTTTGGAAAGAAAAAGTTGAAAAAAAGTTAGACAGAATCCATGGAAATAAAGGCTTTAATATGTGTTTTTGAGGTTTATTTCAACAATTAAAACAGATACTAACAATAGAAACTTGACAACAACCACCAACAATGCATTCAAAAAGACATTGCAAAGGAAAAGTGGTCCTCGCAAACAAAAAACTTGCAAAAAAAAAGCTCATCCATCAACGCGGCGGGACTTAAGCGTTGTTCCTAGTATAAATTAATAATTAATGGGAAATTTGAGCGCAATAGAAAAAATTATTTCTCGTGAAAATCGCAATTTCACTTTTTTTTCTTTTTAAAAAAAAATACGCCTCATCCAACAACGCGCCTGGAAAAGCGTTTACGAAGCTTCCGAATTAGAATATTTTGCTGAACTTAAATTTCGCGTATATTAAGCAATTACGTAGTAATATCGCCGATTTTTTCCGCTTAAAGATAAAATATATCTTGAAAAATGTACGTAAATTACATGCCAATTACAAAAAATTTGGGTATCTCCAACAATATATCTAAAATATCCTAAAAGCTGCCAATTCTTGTATATCTACAATATGTTCTTGACAAAAAACTAAAATATATTAAAAAAAATTTTAAAACAAAATATATTTTAAATATAAATATTAGAGTGTGGGGTTTGCTGTACGTCGGGCATCACAGCCAGCCAAGTGAGGAGGCTGTCGGAGCATGGTGAGTGGCACGTAGCCTAGCCCTGCCCACACACACTCGTGTTACAACCCCTGTCTGCTGTCACCCTACAGAGACATGAGGAAGCCCATATTGAAATTTTTATATGTTATATGTATGTTAAATATATTCTTCTTTTGGCAAATATGTCTATAATATATTTTGAAAATGACAGTATATTTTCAGGTCTATCTGAGATATATTTCAAGTTTACATAATTCTGTTTCCTTTTTTTAACTATCTTAAGAATTTCTTTAAGCGTTTTTTTTTTGTAGTTTTAGTTGTTGTTGTTGTTGTTGTTGTTGTTGTTGTTGTTGTTGTTGTTGTTGTTGTTGTTGTCGTCGTAAAAATTTGTAACAGAACTGTATCAGTAGCATTCATATCTTTGCTCGCAGAGCCACCTAGCGCCACCAGTGTACGTTCTGGAAAGCTGCTCAATGTAGCTAGTGTGTCTGATTGCCGATAGAGCGCGTATGGTTGTTGTTTGTGTCAAGAGTAACTAATGTCTGCTGGCACGTGCATTGAGCTTGCCAATGGCTTCCCCATGCTGCTGTATACAAGACATTTTACACATTAATTGTTCAATTTGAAGCAGTATACGAGTGCAGCAAGTTATTGCTTGATAGTCTGAGCTCAGATAAGTGCAGTTTTTTTTTTCGATAAACGAACTATTAATTATCTAATTTGACTTGCTTTTATTTTTCAATATTTGTCTCTTTGTAAACAGCCCTATGTGCAAATATTTTTTCTTCAAAATGGACCCGAAATTCGTTGGAACGCGGTTAAAATTTATGTTCAAGTATCAGGCTAGCAGGACGAGTAGGGGGTGCAGCCGCGTGCCGCAGTACACGAGCGCTTGCAAGTTACCTACACCGTGCCGTGGCAGGAGCTTGTGGTGACTGCAGAGGCATGCGGCGAGAGTACTGGCCCGCAGTACATATGCGACATGCAGGTTGCCTAACATGGCAGGGATCAGGAGCTAGTGGCGCGCGGCGAGAGTTTGGCCCGCAGTACATATGCGACATGCAGGTTGCCTAACATGGCAGGGGCAGGGGCGGGTGCTCCTCGGACGATGCGCCTCGCGTGTTGTAGATCTCGCAGAGGTTATTTTACGGAATAAAGCGATTAATGTCTTGACCTAGAAATATTTAACAAAGTTCTGCAAAGCGTTGCAGCCCGGCGGAAAATTGCATATTTGGATGAGCGTAGCGAGCGAAGCGAAGATTCCATTCTACTACACTGGAGAAAAAAATCCGGAATGTTTTGTTTTTTTTCTTTCTGTTTGTATTATTGTGTGTTTGTTAGCACGATTCCGGCTAAACCGATACTCCAATTGTAATGAAATTTTATGGAGACCTTTGAAATCTCTGAACCTAGAACTGCATGGTTCAAAAAATCAATCGAAAAATTATTTCTCAAAAGAAATCGCAATTTACGATTTTTTTCGATTTTAAGTGCGATATTTTTGTACATTTGGTTCGATTCTGACCAAACAAGTAGGGCTACAACGTTCATATTTCACATGGACATTGAGGTTATGGTGATGTAGTACCTTTGGAAAGAAAAAGTTGAAAAAGTTAGACAGAATCCATGGAAATAAAGGCTTTAATATGTGTTTTTGAGGTTTATTTCAACAATTAACAAGATACTAACAATAGAAACTTGACAACAACCACCAACAATGCATTCAAAAAGCACTTGCAAAGGAAAAGTGGTCCTCGCAAACAAAAAACTTGCAAAAAAAAGCTCATCCATCAACGCGGCGGGACTTAAGCGTTTTCCTAGTATAAATTAATATATTAATGTGAAATTTGAGCGCAATAGAAAAATTATTTCTCGTGAAAATCGCAATTTCACGTTTTTTTCGTTTAAAAAAAATACGCTCATCCAACAACGCGCCTGAAAAAGCGTTTACGAAGCTTCCGAATTAGAATATTTTGCTGAACTTAAATTTCGCGTATATTAAGCAATTACGTAGTAATATCGCCGATATTTCGCTTAAAGATAAAATATATCTTGAAATGTACGTCAATTACATGCCAATTACAAAAAAATTGTATCTCCAACATATATCTAAAATATCCTAAAAGCTGCCAATTCTTGTATATCTACAATATGTTCTTGACATATAACTAAAATATATTAAAAATATTTAAAACAAAATATATTTTAAATATAAATATTAGAGTGTGGGCTTGCTGTACGTCGGGCATCACAGCCAGCCAAGTGAGGAGGCTGTCGGAGCATGGTGAGTAGCACGTAGCCTAGCCCTGCCCACGACACACTCGTGTTACAACCCCTGTCTGCTGTCACCCTACAGAGACATGAGGAAGAGCTCGCTACCCACCCCTTGCTGTACGTCGGGCATCACAGCCAGCCAAGTGAGGAGCTGTCGGAGCATGGTAGTGCAGTAGCCTAGCCCTGCCCACACACACTGTGTACAACCCCTGTCTGCTGTCACCCTACAGAGACATGGAATGCCCATTGAATTTTTATATGTTATATGTCATGTTAAATATATTCTTCTTTTGGCAATATGTCTATAATACGATTTTGAAAATGACAGTATATTTTCAGGTCTATCTGAGATATTTTCAAGTTTACATAATTCGTTTTCCTTTTTTAACTATCTTAAGAATTTCTTAAGCGTTTTTTTGTAGTTTTAGTTGTATAGTTGTTGTTGTTGTTGTTGTTGTTGTTGTTGTTGTTGTTGTTGTTGTTGTTTGTCGTCGTAAAAATTTGTAACAGAACTGTATCAGTAGCATTTATATCTTTGCTCGCAGAGCCACCTAGCGCCACCAGTGTACGTTCTGGAAAGCTGCTCAATGTAGCTAGTGTGTCTGATTGCCGATAGAGCGCGAATGGTTGTTGTTTGTGTCAAGAGTAACTAATGTCTGCTGGCACGTGCATTGAGCTTGCCAATGGCTTCCCCATGCTGCTGTATACAAGACATTTTACACATTAATTGTTCAATTTGAAGCAGAATACGAGTGCAGCAAGTAATTGCTTGATAGTCTGAGCTCAGATAAGTGCAGTTTTATTTTCGATAAACGTACTATAAATTATCTAATTTGACTTGCTTTTATTTTTCAATATTCGTCTCTTTGTAAGCAGCCCTATGTGCAAATATTTTTTCTTCAAAATGGACCCGAAATTCGTTGGAACGCGGTTAAAATTTATGTTCAAGTATCAGGCTAGCAGGACGAGTAGGGGGTGCAGCCGCGTGCCGCAGTACACGAGCGCTTGCAAGTTACCTACACCGTGCCGTGGCAGGAGCTTGTGGTGACTGCAGAGGCGTGCGACGAGAGTAGTGGCCCGCAGTACATATGCGACATGCAGGTTGCCTAACATGGCAGGGGCGCAGGAGCTAGTGGCGCGCGGCGCGAGTACTGGCCCGCAGTACATATGCGACATGCAGGTTGCCTAACATGGCAGGGGCAGGGGCGGGTGCTCCTCGGACGATGCTCCTCGCGTGTTGTAGATCTCGCTGAGGTTATTTTACGGAATAAAGCGATTAATGTCTTGACCTAGAAATATTTAACAAAGTTCTGCAAAGCGTTGCAGCCCGGCGGAAAATTGCATATTTGGATGAGCGTAGCGAGCGAAGCGAAGATTCCATTCTACTACACTGGAGAAAAAAATCCGGAATGTTTTGTTTTTTTTCTTTCTGTTTGTATTATTGTGTGTTTGTTAGCACGATTCCGGCTAAACCGATACTCCAATTGTAATGAAATTTTATGGAGACCTTTGAAATCTCTGAACCTAGAACTGCATGGTTCAAAAAAATCAATCGAAAAATTATTTCTCAAAGAAATCGCAATTTTACGATTTTTTTCGATTTTAAGTGCGATATTTTTGTACATTTGGTTCGATTCTGACCAAACAAGTAGGGCTACAACGTTCATATTTCACATGGACATTGAGGTTATGGTGATGTAGTACCTTTGGAAAGAAAAAGTTGAAAAAGTTAGACAGAATCCATGGAAATAGGCTTTAATATGTGTTTTTGAGGTTTATTTCAACAATTAACAAGATACTAACAATAGAAAACTTGACAACAACCACCAACAATGCATTCAAAAAGCACTTGCAAAGGAAAAGTGGTCCTCGCAAACAAAAAACTTGCAAAAAAAAGCTCATCCATCAACGCGGCGGGACTTAAGCGTTTTCCTAGTATAAATTAATATATTAATGTGAAATTTGAGCGCAATAGAAAAATTATTTCTCGTGAAAATCGCAATTTCACGTTTTTTTTCGTTTAAAAAAAATACGCTCATCCAACAACGCGCCTGAAAAAGCGTTTACGAAGCTTCCGAATTAGAATATTTTGCTGAACTTAAATTTCGCGTATATTAAGCAATTACGTAGTAATATCGCCGATATTTCGCTTAAAGATAAAATATATCTTGAAATGTACGTCAATTACATGCCAATTACAAAAAAATTGTATCTCCAACATATATCTAAAATATCCTTAAAGCTGCCAATTCTTGTATATCTACAATATGTTCTTGACATATAACTAAAATATATTAAAAATATTTAAAACAAAATATATTTTAAATATAAATATTAGAGTGTGGGCTTGCTGTACGTCGGGCATCACAGCCAGCCAAGTGAGGAGGCTGTCGGAGCATGGTGAGTAGCACGTAGCCTAGCCCTGCCCACACACACTCGTGTTACAACCCTGTCTGCTGTCCCCCTACAGAAATGAAAGACCGACCCCCCCTTGTTATGGGTTTAACCCCCCAATAAAGGGGGTTCAGATGAACAAACCCCCCGCCAAACACCCCCTGTACAACCTGTCGCGTAAACCCAAAAAATGAAAGAGCTCCACCACCCTTGCTGTAGTCGGATCACGGGAAAGTAGGAGGTGCGAGATATAGCCGTATACCCTTCCCCCTTTACAACCCCGTCACCACAGAGACTGAAAAGATTTCGCCCCCACCCTTTGATCGGACACAGCCAGCAGTGAGACTGTAGAATTGCAGTAACTTTGCTAGCCCAACCTTGTAAACGTTCATTACCTAATAGACGAAAAAAGCTTACCATTCGTATTTCGGTTTTCACACAAAAGTGGAGCTCAAGATGTAAATAGCCTACCATTCCCAAAAACACTGGTACGCCTGTCTGCGTAACTACAGAACTAGAAGACTCGCTCCCAATTTACTGGATCACAACAGCCAATAAACTGTCGACATGGATAGCAACTAGCAAGCCTGCCAACCTTGTTACAACCCTGATCCCGTCACTCTAAGAGAAATGAGGAAGTCGCTTAAACCCCAAAACCTTGCTGTACCGGGAACACCAGCCAAGTGAGAGATGTTTCGAGCATTGGAAGCCGCCAAGCCATAGCCCGTGCACTCACAATTGAGTTACAACCCCTGTCTTGTCACGCTCGGACTAAAGAATGTACGCTACAACTTGATGCTACTCCGCTATCACCGGCACACAGACATGGAAGGGCTGTCGGAGCATGTGAGTAGCACGTAGCCAGCCCTGCCCAACACCCTCGTGTTACAACCCTGCCCCTACACCGAACAGACCCCCCTGCTGCCTACACCCAGCTGGGACCTAGCTGTACGAGGGCTCGCAGCCAGCCGTGCTGCCACAGCCTGTCGGAAAACTGGCTGTCACCAGAAAGGGACCTTCCCACACCCTGTTTCAACCCGGCTCATGTCACCCGTACAGAGACATGTAGGAAGAGCTCGCTACCACCCGTGCTGCTCCGGCATCACACCACCCAAAAGGGGGCTTCACAAGGGAGTGTCACCTTGGTACCCCGCCCGCCCACACCAACTCGTGTTCCCCCAGCTGGGACCTACCACCTGGACCCAATCTGATTAATGTATGATGTTATAGCATGGGAAAAGTCCTATCCCTTTCACAGCGTTTCAGCAAGGTTACTGTAAGTACATAGGACCCTCCCCCTTCTACTTGTTAAACCTGTACGTGTTGTAGAGTTGAGTAAAGCTGTTCCTTGTGTCTGTTGTGCCCGTAGGTGTGGCGCAAATGGTACAGCTGACCACTAGCAATATATCTTGCTCGCAGAGCCACCTAGCCCACCCCTCTGAAAGGCTCATGTAGCATTGCGTGCACGAGAGAGCCGGTATGGCTTGTGTGTGCAAAGTAACAAGCTGCTGGCCGTCCAGCTGCCAACCCTCCCCACCCTGCTTAACAAGACATTACCCCAAATAGTTCTTTGGGAAGCAGTATCGACGTGCGCAGTAAGTTGGAAGTACAGCCCGATAGCAGTTTACTCAGGGAACGTACTTAAATTTAGTATGACTTGTTTTTCTTCTAGCGTCTCTTTACAGCACCATGGGAAATATTCTTCAAGGACCCAACTTGCAAAGGTGTTAAATTTAGTTCAGTATCAGCCCCAAAAGGGTGCAGCGCTTCCCGTTTACGCGTTGCAAGTTATAAGTTGTCGTGCATGAGTGAGTGCTCAGACTCACGCATTGTTTCCCGGAACCATATGCGCTTCAGGAATGCTAAATGAGGTGCATGTTTTGTTGCTGGCGAATACTGTCGCTTTATATTCGATTTAGTTGCAAACATGGGGGGGCCGGAGTTTTTTGGGTGCTGTTCTGCCGGTACATTTAACAATGCAGTTGCTAACATGCAGGTCGCAGGTGCTAGTAGCAGCGCGTGCCGTTTTTGGCCGTCATATGGAACTCGTTGCTAATATTGCAAGACAGGCGGTGCTTCTGTAACGGATGCTCCCCGTGTTGTGACTGCGAGGTTTTTACGCTTTAAACGTTTTTATGTCACTTGAAAGAACAAGGTTGCAAGGGTTGCAGAACGGGGTTCCGATATTAAGAGCTTTCGAAGCGTAAATCAAGTTCTTCTATATCAATTGGAAAAATAATGGGAAAATTTGTTTTTTCTTTAGAATATGATGTGTTGTACCGATTCAAACCATATCAATGTAGGGTTTTTATGGTCCTTTGAAGCCTAACCTAGAACTGCGTTCAAAATCAATCGGAAAGTTTCCAAAAAAGCAATTTCCGTTTATTCGTTTTAAGGTGCGTAATGACAGGCGTTCGTTTCTGCCAACAGTAGCGCTGCAGTTGATTCAGGCATGAGGAGGTGATGATTTCCGGAAAAGACAAAGTTTGCAAAAGTTGCAGGGCCGGAAATGAAGGCTTTATGTGGCGCTTGAGGTATTTCACATTACAAATACACAAGAAAATGGAGCCAACTGCTGAAAAGCCTTAAAGGAGGGCCTCGCAAACTAAAACTGCAAAAAGTCATCACCCGACGCTGGACTAGTTTCATAGTATAATTAAAATTATTGGATGAGGCTATAATTATTCTGTGGAAATTCGCATTTCATTTTTCGATTAAAAAAAATAGTATCTTTCACAGCTTGAAAGCGTTGGAACTTCGAATTGAAATATTGAAATTAAATTCCTTATATGAATAGATAATATGTTATTTTCTTAAAAATATTCTGAAATTACTAATTACTGCCAATTACAAAAAATGTTCTCAACTTTAAAATCTAAAACTGCATTTTATTCACAAATAGTTCTGAAATATAAATTTTAAAATAATTTTAAAAAATATATTTTAAATAAATATTAATGTGGCTGCTTAACGGGCATACAGCACAATTTTCGAGTGTGGAGCATGTGAGTGCCACGACAACCGCCCAACAATCGTTACAACCACTTCGTTGTCCATAGAACATGAAAAGCCGCATCAACTTGTGACGCGGGCATCCACCAGAAAAATGAAGGAAGTCGCAAAGCATAAAAAGCCTACTAACTCGCCAACATCTTTTCAACCTGTCTTTTCAACCTAAAAACGTAAAAGATTTCTACAAATCATTTGTTAATTCGCATAAGCAAAAGTATACGACTCCCCGGAAGAGGTTAAAGTGCACGTAGCCTACCTGCCCTACAACACTCGTGTTACAAACCCTACACGTCACCTAAAGGAACATGAGGAAGACTCGATTACCCCCTTACGTCGGGCAATCACAGCACAAAAGTAGAAGGCGAATGGTTCGGAATGGTCTCTACACAGCCAAAGCCTCCCCAACAACTTTTCTAAAACCCCAGACCTGTGTCCCCGTACCGGCATCAAACCCAAACCCCCCCGCTGTAGACGTGGCCCCACACAGCCAAAGGAGGCTTGGGAGCATGGGAGAGACGTAGCTAGCCCTGCCCACCACTCGTGTACAACCCCTGTCTGCGGGTCACCTACAGGACATGACGGAAGACTCGCTACCCACCCCTTGCGTGTACAACGTCGGCATCACAGACACAGCAGTGAGGAAGAGCTGCCCCCCACTGCTGCGTTCACTAGCCACAGCCCTAAGGCAACCACGAGCTCGTGTCACCAACCCCACCCTGCCGCTGTCCACCCTCAGCAGGAATGAGGAAGAGCTCCCTACCCACCCCTTTGCATGCGTCGGCATACAGCAGCCAAGTGAGAGAGCTGTGGGACTGGTATAGCACGTAGCCTACCTGACCCCACAACTGTGTTACAACCCCCCTTTCTGCCAAAGTCACACCACCAGTGAGCATGAGAGGAGGAGAGTCCTACCACCCCTTGTGACCGGATCTGGGGGCACCCCGCGCCAGTGAGAGCTGTCGGACACGTATGTAGACAGCCTCCCCTGCCACACACCACCGGGAAGCCTCCCCTGTACCCTACAGGAATGAGGAGGGCGTCGCACCACTTGCTGTACCGGCCATCACAGCCAGCAACTGGAAGCGTCGACCTCGAGACTGGACGAGCTGCCTCCCACACCAGGGTTTCCCGTCGGCAGTCACCCAGCCACTGGGGAAAGATCGCACCGGCGTGTACCTCCCCACACAGCAATGGAACCCGTCTGAGCAGTCAGGCACTAGCCTGGCCTGCACACACCCCTGCTGTCACGCGCTGCCACCACCAAGTGAAATGGGAGCCCTATAAAATTTTAGTTCCTTGATAATATTCTTTTTACAATATCTCTTACATATTTGAAAATAAAGTGATCCAGTCTTTGGTTATTCGAGTTACAATTGATTTTTTTACTTTTAAGATCTAACCCTTTTTTAATTTTGTTGAAGTGTTGTTGTTTGTTGTGTTGTTGTTGTTGTTTTTTTGTTGTTGTGTTGTGTCGTCAAAAATTTGTAGACGACTGTCGAGCATTTATATCTTGCCGCCAGAGCACCTAGCCCACCAGTGTCGTTCGGAAACCCTAATGAGCTAGTGTGATTTGCCGTAGAGCAATGGTTGTTGTTTTGTCAAAGTAATAATATTTTGGCACGTGCATTGAGCTTGCCAGGGTTCCTGCCTGTATACAACATTTACATTTTATATTTCAATTGAAGCAGAATCGTGGAAGTTAATTGCTTGATAGTCTGAGCTCAGATAGTTGTTGTTTTATTTTGTTCGTCTTATTTCATTTGTTTGCTTATTTTAAATTTTCTTTTAAACCCATTCAATTTTTTCTCAAAGGCCCCAAACTGGTACGTTTAAATTAGTCAGTATGGTAGGGAGAGTAGGGTCACGCGTGCAACTACACAGCTCTTGCAGTACTCAGGCGTCAGGATCTGTGTGCTGCAGAAATGCGAGTGAGAAGTGGCCGGAATATCGAGTGTGCGGGTTGCAATATGGCATGAGCGTCATGAGCGGGTTTTTCGCCGGCGAGTATTGCCCAAAGTAATATGCCCATCATTCCCTAAATGGCAGGTCGATTGGACGCGGCCGATTATGGCCGCAGTACTTTGGGACATGCGGTGCTAACATGGCAGGCGGGGAGCAGTGGCGCAGGGCGGCGGCCAGTACTATGCGACTGCAGGTTGCGAACGGGAGGGCGGGGAGTGACTGGCGATGCTCCTGCGTGTTGAGATTCGCAGGTTATACGGAAAAGGTTTATGCTTGACTAGCAAGAAAAGTTTGCAAGCGCCCGTTGCAGCCGGCGAAATTGCATTTTTGGTGGCGTACAGCGAGCGAGACCATATCCACACGGGAAAAAACCGGAAACGTTTGTTTTTCTTCTGTGGGTTTATGGGTGTTGTTCGACGATCCGGAAAGATCCCCAAGAATTATTTTTGGAGATCTTGAATTCTAAACCTAGAATGCATTTACCAAAATCAATGAAATATTTTCAAAGGAAGGCAATTTAGATTTTGATAAGTGCGAATTTGAAGTGTTCGATTCTACTACATGGTACGGTGATTTTACATGACATTAAGGTTTGTTGAAAATCCTTAAAACTTCTGAAAAAAAAGTTGGAAGTTATGCAAACCCATGGAAAAAGCTTTATAATTTTGAAAGTTTATTTAAAATTAATAATATAATAAAATTGACAACAATAGCAACAATCATTCAAAGCATTGTTAGTGGTTCCTCGAAACAAAAACTTGCAAAAAAAAGCCCCAATAACCCAGGCAATTAATTTTCTAGTTAAATTAAATATTAATTAAAATTTGAGCAATAGAAAATTTTCAAAATCGCAATTACGTTTTCTTACAAAAAATTCTCCATCAAACAAGCTCTGCAAAAACGTTCTAAGCTTCCAATTAAATATTTCTGAATTAAATTTCGATATATTAAAATTCTAGTAATACCGAATTTCGCTTAAAATAAAATAATCTGAAATTACTCAATACATGCCAAAAAAAAAAGCTTCCAACATATTTAAACTCAACTGCCAATCTGTAAATACTATGTTTCGCATATTACTAAATATAAAAAATTTAAAAGTATTTTAAATAAATATAGATTGTGGGCTGCTATCGATCAACAGCCAATAGACTTCAAGCATGTGTGCACGTAAACATTACAAACTTTTAAACCCTTTCTGTGTCACCTACAGAACATAGAAGAGCGTTCCTTGCTGTACGTCGGGCATCACGCCAGCCAAGTGAGAGCTGTCGGAGCATGTGAGTACACGTCCTAGCCCTGCCCACACGCATGTGTAAACCCCTGTCTGCTGTCACCCTACAGGAGATCGGACAGTCCGCTCACCCCTGCTGACGTGGGGCCCAAAGGGCAGCGTGAGGAGCGTCGAGCACGTGGTACCACCCTAACCCTGTCACCACCGCTCGTTACAAACCCTGGGTACCCGACACAGCAGACTCGGACCCCCGCCGACGGGGCTCGCAGCCAACCCAAGTGAGAGGCTCCCTGCCCCTGACAGCAGTGCAAGCCCTGCCCCCACCTCTGTGAAAGCCTACCCACCCTACGAGCTGGAGAGTCTCGACCCCCCTTGCGCGTGGGCAGCACGCCAGCCAGTCGAGGAGGCCGTCGAGCAGGGCACGAAGCTGCCCCCACACACACTGTACGAAAACCTGCTGCGTCACACTCGAGACTGAGGCATACCCCTGCCCTGCGACGTGGGCACACAGCCGCCTGGCACCCCCCGGGTAGAACGTAGCTCTTACCACCGCAAAAAGTCGTGTACCCACCCTGTTGCTGTCGGCTAAGAGACAGAGAAGCGTGCACCGGCTGTGGTCAACAGCCACCCCCAAGAGACACCGAGCTGCACCCCCTGCTGTACCCTGGCACACAAGGTTCACCCCTGTCTGCGTGCTACGAGCCATGGGAAGGATCGTGTCACCCGCTGCTGTACTCGGAGACAGCCGCCAAGTGAACCTGTGTACAAGTGCCACCCAGCCAATGGAGAGACACACCTGTAAAACCCGTCTGCCCCACAGATGGGAAGAGCTGTACACCCTAGCTTAGCGGGCCACACCACCAGTGAAGTCTGTCGAGCTGGAGAGGACTAGCTAGCCGCCCTCTAACTCGGTTACAACCCTCTCTGGTCTACGACATGGGATGCCTATTGAATGTTATATTTTTTTATTTTTCTGGCAAAAATGTCCAAAATAATTTTGAATGAGTATATTTTCAGTCTACAAAATTCAGTTTACAAATCTGTTTCCTTTTAATATCTAAAGATTTCTTAAGTTTTTTTTGTATTTTGTAAGTATATTGTTTTGTTGGTTTTGTTGTGTTTTGTTGTTGTTGTGTTTTTTTGGTCGTTTAAATATGTTTTTAAGAATGTTCAGTATTTATTGTTTGTCGAACCCCAAACAGTACGTTCTAGAAAGTTGTTATTTTGCTTAGTGTGATTTTTTTGAGGTATGCGCGAATGGTTTGTTTGTAAGAGAAAACCCAATTGCTGGACTGTACTGCCAATGGCTCCTGCTGGTTTAAGTCATTTGTCAATTTAAGAGGAATGAGTCAGCAAGAATTGCTTTGCTGAGCTGAGAGAAGTTTTTTTGATAACGACTATAAATTATCTAATTTCCCCTGGGTATTTTTCAATATTCGTCTCTTTGTAAGCACCCTATGTGCAATATTTTTCTTCAAAATGGACCCGAAAATTCGTTGGAACGCGGTTAAAATTTAGTTCAAGTATCAGGCTAGAGGACGAGTAGGGGTGCAGCGGTGCGCAGTACAGAGCGCTTGAAGTTACCTAACCGTGCCGTGGCAGAACTTGTGGTGACTGCAGAGGGTGGAGGTGGTAGTGGCCGCAGTACATATGCGCATGCAGGTTGCCTAACATGGCAGGGCGCCCAGGATGGGGGCGCGGGAGTACTGGCCGCAGTACATAGGCATGCAGGTTGCCAACATGGCAGGGGCGAGGAGCTGTGGCGCGCGGCGAGTACCTGGCCCCAGTACTATGCATGAGGTTGCGAACATGGAGGGGCAGGGGGTCCTCGCAGTATCCGGAGTTAGTCTCCGAGTTATTTTACGGATAGCCTTACGTTTGACTGATATTTCAAGTTCGAAACAAGGTTCACTGCCGGAAAATTATATTGGATGAGCTTAGCGGCAGCGAAATTCATTGAACTGGAGCAAACCGGAACGATTTTATTTTTTTATTTTTGATTTGTTTTTTACAGATTCGGCTAAACATCTATTGTAAGAATTTCAGAAACCTTTAAATCTGAATAAAATGTATGGTTCAAAAAACTGAAATACTCAAGAACCAATTTACATTTTTCTTTAAGTGCGATATTTTTTTGTACAATGTTATTTCGACAAACATAGGTAAGTTTATTCAATAAATAAAAGGTTAATGTGTGTAGAACTTGAAAAAGTTGAAAAATTGAAGAATCATGAAATAAAGGTTAAAATTTTTAGGATTTAAATTACAGATACTACATAAAATTAAACAAATAAACAAATTCAAAAACCTTGCAAAGGAAAATGGTTCGCAAACAAAATTTTGCAAAAAAAAGCTCATCAATCAACGCGCGGGACTTAAGCGTTTTCAGATAAATTAATAATATTAATTGAAATTTGAGCGCAAGAAAATATTCTGTGAAAATCGCATCACGTTTTTTTCGTTTAAAAAAATACGCTCATCCAAAAGCGCCTGAAAAAGCGTTTGAAGCTTCGAATTAGAATATTCTGTGAACTTAAATTTCGCGTATTAAGCAATTACGTTAATATCGCCGATATTTCGCTTAAGATAAAAATATCTTGAATCTCAATACATGCCAATTACAAAAAATTGTATCTCACATTATCAAATATCTAAAACTGCAATTCTGATATCTACATATGTTCTCATAAACTAAAATATATTAAAAAATTTAAAACAAAAATTTTAAATTAATATGTGTGGCTTGCCTACCGGGCACACGCACCAGTGAGGAGGGTCGGAGCATGGGAGGCACGTAGCCTAGCCCTGCCCACACCACTCGTGTTACAACCCCTGTCTGCTGCACCCTACAGAGACTGAGAAGAGCTCGCTCCACCCTGGGAACGTCGCCATCAGCCGCAGTGGGAGCGTCGGAGCAGTAGTACCGCACGTACCTGCTGCCCCGCCTTGTACACCCCGCTGCGTCCCCTACACAGCTTGAGAGTCTGGCACCACCCAGTGAGGGGACACGCAGCAGGTGAGAGCCGTCAGCAGGGGCACAGCACGCGTGTAGCACACCCACCACGCTCAGGACAAACTTCTCCCCTACGTTCTGGGAAGGCGTGCTCCACCCCGTGGGGGAGCAGGAGAGCCGTAGAGCTTCCAACAGGTAACCCCTCACCCTCAAAACGGGGAAAAACCCCCCCCTTCTCCCGGGCATAAAAGCCCAAAAGGGGCGTCGGGCTTTGCCCAGTGGGGCCCCCAAAAGTGTACAACCCCTCCTGCCAACCCAGGAAAAAGGCTCGTACCCACCCTGGGAAAGTCGCTCACCCCCCGGCGGGGCGTAAGCAGGGCAAG